>CM070842.1:26375847-26531558 GCA_036326025.1 Chrosomus eos
AGCAACAGCGAAAGCACGATCACCCTTGGATTTAAGACGTACTCGTGGAAGCTTATTCAATGACAGGAGCTTATTTGAGGATCTTAGTGATATATTTGCCTTATAAGGCTTAATGAGCTCCACCAAGTATTCTGGAGCCATACCATAAACTGCTTTAAAAACATATAGTAACATCTTAATGAATCCTATATTGTACTGGTAACCAGCCCAACGAGGATAACAGCCAACTGGAGACGTGCGATATGCGAATGACAAGACCCAAGGTAAATGGAATTGCGGTAATCTAGCCGTGAGAAAATAAAGGCATGCATTACTTTTTCCAAATCACATGCTGAGAGAATACATTTTAATTTGGCTATTGTCCTGAGATAAAAAAAAGCAGTTCCGAACCACCGTTTTTATCTGTTTATCAAATTTTAGCGAGGAAAGTTTTTAGCTTGACCCTGTAGGTAGCTGGCCCAAGGTCCTAAGTTATCATTTACAGTCTTATTACAAACTGTACGACCAATGATGATCATTTCTGTTTTCTGTTCATTTAATTATGCATGTTATTTAGTTATTTAATGTAATAATGTTATTTTATGATGCTTGCCTCTTAATATTGTTATAAGAAAATAAGTAATGTTTAATATTTAAATTTTCTCATAATCTTTAAAAAGGCATGTAAATCTCATTCTCACAAGTTGCTGAATAAGCATTACATAACCGCAGCAATTAGATCTGCTCTCTCAGTGTAAATAACAGTGTTTAATTAGAGTGGTGTGTGTGTGTGTGTGTGTGTGTGTGTGTGTGTGTGTGTGTGTGTGTGTGTGTGTGTGGTGTGTGTGTGTGTGTGTGTGTGTGTGTGTGTGTGTGTGTGTGTTTGTGTGTGTGTGTGTGTGTGTGTGTGTGTGTGTGTGTGTGTGTGTGTGTGTGTGTGTGTGTGTGTGTGTGTTGTGTGAGATGCAGGAAGAAGCAGCCACTTACAGACACCTGGGAGCCATACTGAGACACTGCATCATGAGCACCTCAGAGGGAGAGGAGCGCACAGAAGAAATGCACAGGTGCCTCACACACACACACACATTGGGTTTCCATGTTTTATGGGGACTTTCCATAGACATAATTATTTTTTTACTGTACAAACTGTATTTTCTATCCCCTAACCTTACCCCTAAACACACACACACACACACACACCACACACACATAGCAGGTCAGAAGATCTAGATGCAGAAAGGTTTATGGAAGCAAGTATACAGGTTCTGAATAATGCAATAACACACAACTGAATCAAGTAAAGTTGTTTGACACATTGACACACTGGCACAGATTCTCATGTGTCTTGCTCTGAATGGTAACAAATTAGAGCAGATCCACTGGGACCTCGGTCCCAACTAATTAGTCACTTTGTAAAAGGGAGACTAAATCTGATGTGAATGTGTATTACAGCCACACAGTGAACCTGCTGGGGAACCTGCCGCTTCCGTGTCTTGACGTTTTGCTGATGCCTAAAGTCCAGCAGGGCTCTATCGAGTACATGGGCGTCAACATGGACGCTGTTATGGTGCTGCTGGAGTTTATGGAGAAAAGACTCGGCCGGGTGAGCACTTGAACAAGTATTCTGCTAATCATTCGAAGCATTTTTAAAAAGGTTCAAACTTATTAAAAGCAGTTTAATGTTCATCAGCAGACGAGACAAAATAAGACATTTAAAGGATTAGTTCACTTTTAAAAAAACTTTTGGTGATAATTTACTCACCCCCATGTCATCCAAGATGACCATGTCTTTCTTTCTTCAGTCGAAAAGAAATTAAGGTTTTTGATGAAAACATTCCAGGATTTTTCTCCTTATAATGGACTTCAATGGGACCCAAACGGTTCAAGGTCCAAATGACAGTTTCAGTGCAGCTTCAAAGGGCTTTAAACGATACCAGACGATGAATAAGGGTCTTATCTAACGAAACCATCGGTTATTTCAAAAATAAATTAAAAAGCTTAAGTTTTATAAGCACAAATGCTCGCCTTGCTCTGTTCTGTGAGACCTTTTCAACGTAATTGCGTATTCCGTGAGTCACGAACACGCATCACAGAGCAAGGCGAGCATTTGTGCTAATAAAACTTCAACTTTTTTATTTATTTTCAAAATGATCGATCGTTCGTCTAGATAAGACCCTTATTCATCGTCTGGTGTCGTTTAAAGCCCTTTGAAGCTGCACTGAAACTGTCATTTGGACCTTGAACCGTTTGGGTCCCATTGAAGTCCATTATATGGAGAAAATCCTGGAATGTTTTCATCAAAAACCTTAATTTCTTTTCGACTGAAGAAAGAAAGACATGGACATCTTGGATGACATGGGGGTGAGTAAATTATCAGCAAAAGTTTTTTGTGAACTAATCCTTTAAGTGATAAATCACATTTCTTCAATGTTAATCTGAGTGATTGTTGCAAATGTAAACATTGTCTCACATAAAGACATTTTGTTGTCATTGGGGGTACCGCACCAAAGTGAAGTCTCATTGGTTCAAAATCCCACTTATGTATTACATTACCATTTAATATAATTTAATAAGTAACATATGTTATCTAAATCTCAACTGCTTGATTACTAGGATTATCGCGAAATGAAACTGTATTCTCACCCAGCTCTAATCTGCTAAATGCAATTATTGTGTGATATTAAAATGTTATAACATCATGATTTTCTGTAAAGCTGCTTTGAAACAGTGTCTATTGTGAAAAGCGTTATACAAATAAATTAACTTTACTTGACTTGCATTTTGCTGTCGTACCTGGTTAGTTTGAGCTGAAACGCCTGTGCTGCTCTACATCTGTTTGTGTTGGCTGGTTTGTTGTTGTTTTTGTGCTGGGTGCGATGGGAACACTAAGAGGGATTTCTAGACCAGGACACAGCTGGAGCTTCAATGTTAAACAATTGAACTCCTCCACCTGTTGATGTTGTATTTCCAGGGAAACAAACTGAAGGAAACCCTGCTGCCCTCATTAAATCTACTAACGGAGAGCGCTCGCATCCACAGAGAGACCAGGAAGTTTTTACGAATGAAGGTGAGATTGTGAACTTCATTGAGACATTGGCCAGATTTACTTACAGCTTGCACCAGCGCAAACCCTCTTTCGGCGTTAAAGGGATACTCCACTTTTTTGGGGAAATAGGCTCATTTTACAACTCCCCCAGAGTTAAACTGTTGAGTTTTACCGTTTTTAAATCCATTCAGCCGATCTCCGGTTCTGGCGGTACCACTTTTAGCATAGCTTAGCATACATCATTAAAGTGGACAAGACCATTAGCATTTCTCCAAAAAAAATGACCAAAGTCTTTAGATATTTTTCCTATTTCAAAATAGGACTCTTCTGTAAACATCGTGCACTAAGAGCGACGGAAAATGTAAAGTTGCGATTTTCTAGGCTGATATGGCTAGGAACTATACTCTCATTCCTGCGTAATAATCAAGAAACTTTACTGCCGTACCATGAGTGCAGCAGGCCGTAATGATATGACGCAGCGCCTGAAATAGGCTACCTTCCGTCAACATAACGGAACTATTTCAGGACAGGGTTATTTTTGTTATTTGAACTTATTGCATATGCATTTGTAAGAGTTTCCCAAAATAAAGACGCAAAAAGAATGCGAAGAGAGTATTTAAATGAATCATGCAAGGTGATTTACTAAGGTTTCGCTAGTCAATTTACTGGTATTTTCGCCATTATTAAACGGCCCAAAGACAAGACGCTAATTTACGTTACTCTTCGTAAATTGCGTTGGTCATTATGGAAATGATCCGGCTAATTTGCACATCATCAGTAGATCTTTCCACTCCCATCTGCGCTTTTTTACAATGCTAATTTTCCAAGTTTAGTAAATGTGGCCTATTTTCATTGTGGTCATGATGGAGTCGTTTGTGTGTCTACGCAGGTGCTTCCCCCATTACGAGATGTCAAAAACAGACCTGAGGTCGGTAATGCTTTACGGAACAAGATAGTGCGTCTAATGACCCACATAGACACGGACGTGAAGCACTGTGCAGCTGAGTTCCTGTTTGTACTGTGCAAGGAGAGTGGTACGTCAAATACTACAATTTCATTACAAGTACACTAAACATGTGTTCACGCTTGTAGTTCGGTTCTCTTGGTTCTTTTGACATTTGAAGAGTATCGAAACCTTTCATCAAAGTATCCGTAAACAATATCCGTTCTTAGGACAACATTGATGAACTTTTTTGGTCCACTTGAAATGTTGACTACTGTATTTAAAGGGATAGTTCACTTTGAAATGAATTTTTGATATGTTTTAGCTTACCTCAAGGGCATCCAAGATGTAGGTGTCTTTGTGTCCACAGTATTTTCAATTTTGATATTTTTAGGTCAATCCGTTCATGTCTGTCAGTCATATAATGCAGGTCTATGGGGTCCACCTCAAAGAGCATACACAGAGAAGTCCAAATTAAACATGATTTAATGACTCGTAAATGTAAGTACACACTGATGGCCTAAGACACGAAACAAGCGGTTTGTGTGAGAAAACAAACAGTATTTATATAGTTTTTACCTCTTGTAAACACAGCCACGTCAAAGTGATCTGAGAGGTCGCGAGCGCTTCGGTCTTTTCCGGCAAGCGCCGGAAGTGATCTCTCACACGTGTACGTCACTCACACAACTGTTTTATTTTTAAAAAAAATTTAATTGTTTTCTTTTACGACGGTTTAAACATCCCAGATAAACGCAAATTAGTACCCTTTTAATTAGCCGTCTTACCTACAATCTCTGTTCTGTGTAAACAATGAGTGAAGTACACGCGCGAGAGATCCCTTCCGGTGCTTTCCGGAAAAGACCGAAGCGCTCGCGACCTCAGATCACTTTGACGTGGCTGTGTTTACAAGAGGTAAAAACGATATAATACTGTTCGTTTTCTCACACAAACCGCTCGTTTCGTGTCTTAGGCCATCAATGTGTACTTACATTTACGAGTCATTAAATCATGTTTAATTTGGACTTCTCTGTGTATGCTCTTTGAGGTGGGACCCATAGACCTGCATTATATGACTGACAGACAAGAACGGTTTGACCTAAAAATATCAAAATTGAAAATACTGTGGAACAAAGACACCTACATCTTGGATGCCCTTGAGGTAAGCTAAAACATATCAAAAATTAATTTCAAAGTGAACTATCCCTTTAAACAGTAGTGGATATATTGATTTATTTTGAAGTCGAAGAGAATTAATAATAGCCATTTGATCCACTGTGAATCAGTTTCCAGGTTTATCAAGTACACGGGTTACGGTAACGCGGCTGGGCTCCTGGCCGCTCGAGGACTGATGAGAGGCGGTCGAGACCCTGGACATTACTCTGAAGATGAGGACAGCGATACTGAGGAGTACAGAGAGGCAAAACCTCAGTATGTCATGAACAACACTGTCAGATATCACAATTTGCCATAATGGTTAGAAAAAATCAGAGATGTTTGTGTTTTTTTTGTTTTGTTTATGCTGTACAGTATCAATCCAGTGACTGGCCGTGTGGAGGAGGAGCAGCCCAACCCAATGGAGGGAATGACCGAAGAACAGAAAGAATATGAAGCCATGAAACTGGTCAACATGTTCGACAAACTCTCTAGGTAATAAGTCAGGAAACCCAAAACTTTCAATGCGTTTTTAAAATAGTATGACGTCAACTGTTAATAATCGCAAACATGCTTTTCTTTCAGGGAGCAGGTGATCCAGCCAATGAAAATTGGAGCTGATGGTAAAATGACTTCGTTGGAACCACAAGAGCTTCGTTTTTTAGCCCGCCAACAGTTCGGAGAGTCCAATAATTCTGACAGTGACAGTGACACAAACTAATCCGAGTCTTTTAACAGGACAGATAGGATCGCTTATCAAATGAATTATATTATGGAATTGAATCTTTTGACACTTTAGGATTTAAATGCTTGGTTTTTACTCCTAAGGAAAACACCTGTTGAATGTTATTTCATTTAATTTGAGGTTTATTGTGTTGGCCTGTCTTTAGGTAATATTTTCTGTACAATGACAGTGAAAACATGGTTTGTTTACACAGTGCTAGTTTACTAATATAACAGAATTAATTGGGGAACTCTAACTTATTATACATCACGGGAGCACAGATATTATTTTTCATTTAGAATCTCAATGTGAAAACTGGATGATGACTGGATGGAGCACTGCTATTTATTTATTTATTTATTTATTTGGTTTTAGAATGAGCTGAGCAGGAGCATTTTGTAAAGTTATGATACATAGATATCATAAATATATACAAAGATATCATAGTTTATGATATTATATGAGGAAAAACGGTTCAACTTTTTGGTTTTATGCGGGACAGGAGCATATAAAGCCTCCTGTGATCAACTTTTCTTTTGTTCTTTGTGGTAAAGGGATGAATTATATTGTTATTGGTGGCCTGTGTAGTTGTGTATGAAAGACTGAAGGGAATGTTGTATGATTTGTATCACGTTGTGTTAAAAGAAATTTATTGTGAGATGATAATAAAAGAGATGATTTTGTCATTGTCTCATTTGAAATGTTTTATACACACACTATTGATAATTAAATTTTATATTTATATATTTTAATATTAGTATTGTTGTTGCTATTTATATGATTTATAAATATATAATCTTAATACACCATAAAAAATAATATACATAAATGTAATATATATAAATTATTTGTATAAATTTTTATTATATTTATATAAATGCTTTTTTGTGAATTATAAATATGGATAGAGCTATATATATATATAAAATTATATATATATATATATATAAATTATTTGTATACATTTTTATTGTGTGTGTATATATATATATATATATATATATATATATATATATATATATATATATATATATATATATATATATATATATTAATTATAAAATTGAATAGAGCCACAAACAAACAAAAATAAAATTATATTGGAAGGCGTTTGCGACAGTTTTTTTTTTTTTATTTATTATTATTTAATGAACAAAAAGTACAGGGGATACAAGTATCAAGCACAAAAAGTTAAAATAAAAATAACACAGTACACTCAAATCAAGCAAGGCAGTAGATAAGGGATAGTCTACTAAAAAACAAAAGTTCACAAAACATGCACAGAAACAACAAATACACAAAATGAATACAAGTAATTAGGAATAAATAACATTGAAAATACATAAATAATAATCTGGAGGTCATTTATAATGAAACCATAATTTCTTTGAGCAATAAAGTAGTTTTACAGCTTTCTTATTAGCTGATAAACAAAGAGAGTCATAAAATAATTTTAAATCAACACAAAAAAAGTGGAAAATTGGGCTTAGAGTCAGTCACTTTACATTTATGAAGATGAAACATACCACATAAAGTAAGCAGTTTTAGTCTGTCATCCATCTCCTTTAACCCGGAGTCCTAAATCAAAAACAACACCGTTTGCGCCAAAGTCCTGAAGGGGCTTCTGCGTTTCTGTGTATCCTCCGCTGCTCTAGGTGGCGGTAGCGCTCTGTTCCCCTCAGCGTCCCTTTATTTTATTAGTGCAGATTTATTCGTGACAGCAGCGAGAGCTTCAATTTTTCTCACTCAAACAGTCAAAGATCTACGTTCAAGATGAAAGATGTTATCGGATACCTCAAACAACAGCAAAGCAAGAGCCCGACGACCGAGATGGCCTCGGAGTGGCACTCGCTGGAGGATTTTTACAACAGAAAGTAAGAATGATGTCTGTTCAGTGTATGAATCCTAGCTAGCTGAGTCATTTAGCATGCTAAGCTATAGGCAACTTATATTACTTGCACAATGGATAATAATTATCTACCTTGTCCACTTTGAATTGTGTTTTAAAGACCGTGTTGGCCGCTTATTTGCGGAACGGTTTTATATTTGATGATGTAGTTAATTATTGTAAAATGAGTTCTAGTGGCTAGCAAGTCATTGCTGAAGTGAGATATTTGTTATATGCCACTTTTAATGTTTGCA
This sequence comes from Chrosomus eos, assembly GCA_036326025.1. Classification (NCBI taxonomy): domain Eukaryota; kingdom Metazoa; phylum Chordata; class Actinopteri; order Cypriniformes; family Leuciscidae; genus Chrosomus; species Chrosomus eos. The sequence goes on from CM070842.1 coordinate 26,383,834, forward strand.
AGTGTTTCATATGAGATAAGATTTATTGAGGGTTACAAAATTATAAAGTAGACCGTTTCCTAAATTATGTAATACTGCTAAAACCATGCTTTGTTCATTTAAAGGATGCAAATAATGGGTATCAAATCAGTGATCTGCTTGAGTGTCTGAACATATCAGCCCTTCGATAGATAGATAGATAGATAGGTAGGGATATATAGATAATTATGTAGAGAGAGAGATAGATAGATAGATGATACACATGTTGAGAGTAATTTGAATATCAGATCATCATCAACTTCTCTTTGTTTTCTGCCTCTTTGACAGATTGTGGCATCAGTTGACTCTGAAGCTGACAGACTTTGTACAGGACCCGTATTTCGCCAAAGGGGACGGACTCATTCAGGTATCAGATCAGAATTCAGCTGCATTTGCACACTTCAGAAATGTGATGTGAAACCTTTTCTAAGTCTAATTTTCTTCCCACAGCTCTATGAAAACTTCCTCAGTGATTTTGAACACCGGTAAGAAGCATTTCTGATGAGATTTTCCCATGCATGTGAAACCTGCAGTCGGTAATAATAAAGCAGTAGATCATGTTGGAACCTCGGCTCATTGTGATGCTCTTGTTGCTTCTGGAAAACTATTTATTGGAATTTAATGTAAAAATAAATAAAACAATTTCTTGACAGAATCAACCCATTGTCCTTAGTAGAAATCCTCCTTCATGTTGCAAAACACATGACAGGTACGTCATTATTTTCCAATAGTGTTGTTTGCTGACTTCCATCGCAAAGCCTATAGAGAGTGAACAAAAATGCTACTTGTTGTAATATTAATAACATGTCTTGTTTTTAAACAGATCCAAACACAGCCATCACCTTTCTTGAGAAAACAAAGGAGAAGGTAGCGTGTTGTTCTGTGTTTCAGCTCTGAGCTTACAACGTGATTGGCAAATTATTGAAGTCATTGTCATTTTACTCTCAGGTCAAATCCAGCAATGAGGCCGTCATCCTCTGCAAAACCTCAGTTGGAAGCCTCAAGCTCGACATCAGCGATCCCCAGCGACAAAGGTCATAATTGCATATATTTCTTTTCTTAAGGTGCCGCCACATTTGCAGTTGCTCTTTTGGCGGGTGAAATCCTGCCATTTCAATAGAAATCTGTGACCACAACAGGTTCAAGTTTGTCACGCAGATTTAATTGTTTGGTTTTGAAGTGACATCGATACACTATTGACAGTGGACCTTTTTATACGGTTGTGCCGATTGATGATAGTATCGTGAATCAATTATGGTCAGAGATATATACGATATCAAGATGATAATTGCCTTGTTTTCCCATAAATGTATTATAATAATGTTAGGCTAGTATTATCAAATTAATATTAGGGCCTACAATCCATAACATCACTACACTAGACATTTAGGACTCTGAAAATGTTTTTAAAACCACATCAAAATTGAATTGCAAGGTGATCTATTCACAAATTGGCAAGAGTGGCAATTGTATTTGAGACTGTTATTCATATCATTTGACTTCTGACTAATAATTTTGCAGAAATTAATAGAGGAAGTGGAAGAGATGCTGAACAATCTCCCGGGTGTGACATCAGTGCATGGGCGATTTTACGATCTGTCGAGCAAATATTACCGCATCATTGGGAACCACGCTTTGTACTACAAGGATGCCCTGCGGTACCTGGGTTGTGTGGAAGCTAAAGACTTGCCTGGTCAGTGTTCTGACTCCTGCATGATGTTTACGTTTGATGCCCTCTAGTGTTGGCTCAGCACATCTGCAGCAATCATTAGAATGTAGAATTGGATCTGCATAATTTCAGGTGTAAATCTGAGGAGATGGGAATGCAGTTGGGATTGTGGTTTAATGCTCACACCAGCTTTGTGCGTTTCTCACCACAGAAGCAGAGCAACAAGAAAGAGCTTTCACATTAGGTCTGGCCGGCCTGCTCGGAGAGGGGGTGTACAACTTCGGAGAACTGGTTAGTGCCTGTCATTGTACCAGTTTTATTGTGTCAGTATGTATATACTATTATAGAATTTATTCATTTTAATTTAATAATTGTATGTTCTTTTTGTCTATTTAGCTTTCATTTTTATTTTATTTTAATTATAGTTTTATTAATATTTTAAATGAGATTTTATTTGTATATTGTATATTATATTTTTTTTTTGTAAAGGCAAATATTTGCTATTTAGGTTTAATTTATTTTTATTTCAGTTTATAATCTTAGTGCCTTAATTGCCAAGTCAACATTTCAAATTTCTGTTAGGGTTTTATTTTAGCTTTATTTCATTTAAGAGAATTTATTTTATTTTATTTTTTTACTTTTAGCTATTGATAATAACTCTGCTTTAACTTACACCTTTTACATCAGTTAGTTGTAAAAGCAACATTTCTCATTTTTAATTTATGTAAAATTATTTTTTTTTCAGCTTTTTCAGTCATGCAATTTAATAGTTTTAATAAAAATAAAAAAATAACTGCATTGCACTGTTATATGTCTCCTTCATTGGCAGCTGCTTGTCTTGATGGGTTTGTTTGCTCTAACAACATGAGTTTGATATTTAAAGCTGATGCACCCTGTCCTGGAGTCACTGAGGAACACAGATAAACAGTGGCTGATAGACACGCTCTACGCATTTAATGCAGGCAACGTGGAGAAATTCCAAGCCCTGAAGACCGCATGGGGCCAACAGGTGAGCAGACGACTTATTACATACAAATGAAAAGCTATCATGTTTTGTTGTTTTTTTTTCTTCACTACAAATATGTTGAAGAGGATTTCCGGTAGAAATTCATATATATATATTTTCCTCCTCAAAGCCTGATCTCGCAGCTCATGAGGGCAAACTCATGAAGAAGATCCAATTACTCTGTGTCATGGAGGTATAAATGCTATTTATTACAAATGTAATGAGCTGGTTAATACTTATATGTCCTTATAGTATAATTTAGTTAAGCAGTACATTATTTGCTAATTAATTATTAACTGGCACAGGAAGAGTTATTACTGTGAGTAAAACCATGACAACACCGTTAATGATTGATTGTCTTCATAGATGACTTTCACACGGCCAGCCAATCACAGGCAGCTGACGTTCCAGGAAATTGCACAGAGTGCCAAAATACAAGTGAACGAGGTTTGTCTTTTCTTTTTGAGTGTGTGTGTGTATATATATTATTTATATACTTATTTTTTGCATAGTACTTGATTATATTTATATAGAGTGCTTATTTTATATTATCTGCTACACTATATATATAATATTGTATACTATTAATGTGTGTGTGTATGTATTATATATAATATGAAGACGCTGCATTAAAGGGCACCTATTATAGCATTTAAAATGTTCCTAATAATGTTCTGGGAGTCCCCAACAACAGTTTTACATGCATGCAATGACAAAAAACACTTTTGTTGTCTTATAATATGCATTTATTTTTACCTGATTTGCTCACCAACTCCCTAATGATTCGTTTGACGACTCATTTGTCCAAACCCCTCCTTTGCGTGACGCTAATCGGCGGTGATTGGTCAGATGACCCAGTCAGTTATATTTTGCGTTAGCCCAAAGCTTAAACATATTGATAAAGCACTGCAGTACTACAATACGCTTCACATAATTTCACATATTTCAAAAAACAAAAAAAATGACATTGGAGACCTAGAAGCTGCTGAGCGTAACACGCGCACACACACACACACACACATAAAAGCAACAATTATTAATAGTACTTACAGGTTGTGATTCGGAGGAGGAAGCTGATCCAAATAAACTTGGTATTGAACCTTCCTATATCAGCGGACTCGCGAATCCACACTTGAAAGCATTTGTGTTTGTGAAGCGATCGTCATTAAAATAACGCGAACACAGCTCAAGGTGGCTATACTTGTGTGGTATAGTTGTAAATATAAACTCTAGCCACTGAGTCTTCACATGCTTGTCCCTGGGCAGTGAAAAAAAAAGTTTGCTTTGAATTCGAACAGAGTCTCGTCGACATGATGTTGTCAGGTTTCTCTGTCTGCTCGGCGCGCGCACTGAGTGGGCGTGTCGAATTCAAATAGCTTGTACAAGTGACGTACGAAAGTGCATCGTTCGTCTATCGATTTATATCAGCGACTCAGAGTCGACTCTTACTTTTGAGAGACAATAACTTTGTATACGGTGAACTTTCATATTTAAAACTTTGCAGGATGTTTTTGTTCACTTAGATCTATGTTACACACTACATGAAAGGTAATTTTCAAAATTCCATGATAGGTACCCTTTAAATGGTTAACATGTATAACGTGTTAGTGTTAATGAAGTGTTTTCTGTGGTCAGTCACCATAAAGTGTATTTAATCCAGGACTAGAGTTAATCTGTGTCTGGGAGATATTCTTATCATTATCCCTTCCCTCAGGTGGAGCTGTTGGTGATGAAGGCTCTGTCTGTCGGGCTGATCAAGGGAAGCATCGATGAGGTGGAAAAGAAAGTTCACATGACCTGGGTTCAGCCCAGAGTGCTGGACTTGCAGCAGGTACGTCCACCTCATCCAAACACTCCAAACTGTCTATATATTCGGTTTAACGCATTAAATATATTCATTTTTTGAATCAAATTATAATTTTTTTGTCTTTGCATCCTTTGCCTAGTGTTACAGTATATGATCACCAGTGTTGTGCTAGTTACTAAGAAATAGTAACTAGTTACAGTTACTAGTTACTTCATTCAAAAAGTAACTCAATTACTTTGTTGATTACTTACACCAAAAAGTAATGCGTTACTGTTAAAAGCAACTTTTGAGTTACTTTTTTAAAGAAAGTTCTTTAATGTTCCCATTAATGCCCTTTTATGCATTATGGTCTATATACAAACAAAAAACTGACTTAAACAGAAAGTTTTAAACACTATTGTATTTAAGTCAGACCAGCACAAACTGAATATCACAAGGATTTCTGAAATAAATAACAAAACAAGCATTTTTAAAGCTAGTGACGTGATTGCTTTCTCAACATTGATGTGTTCATGCAGCTGACAGTATATATGTATATATGTATATATTAGGGGTGGAGCCGAACCCGAATACGGTATTCGGAAAGGCACAAATAACGTGTTTTTTACGAATAATTATTTCGAACAAATACTTAAAAAAATATTTGTATTCGGGAACAAGAAAAACTTTATATCAAAAAGATGCGTTTTCTCACGAGACCGCATGCCCGGATGAGTGAGTTAGAGTGAGTGAGTGACGTTCAGGAAGAGGTGACTGACAGCTGCACACAGCAACAGGGCTCGGCTGCAGCGAAAAAACACTTAACTGCTTCACTATTTTTGTTGAATAGATTTGTGTACCTTAACTGGGTTCCGGAGGCAGTTTATAACTTTCGGGAAGCGGAGTTTGATCGGGAGATTATTCCATTACTTTGCATTATTGACGTCTGCAGTCGGATGCTCTCATGTTCGCTCTGTGTACGTAGCTCTGTTAGCTCGTAATTTAGACAATGAATAGGCAGTTGACAGAGTAACGTTAACGTTCGGTTTTAAAAGGTTAAAAAAATGCTTGTGTAGGTGTGTCGAATTGTATACACTTTTGGGAGTTATAGCACGCAGACATCCAAGTCTCCCGGAAGTTCAGGGAATCTCCCGCATATTGATAGCGGCTCCCTGATGCCCGCAAATTAGTTCAAATCTCCCGTAAATCTAGAGCGCGCATGCGAGACAGAACTGCTTCAAAACCCTGTAGCGCGCGCACGGCAGTAGGGAGAGAGCGAGAGACCTTGCGAGAGACCTTGCGTGTGTGCGTCATGAAAGCTAGTCTCCCCCCCCCCCCCCCCCCCCCTCCCTCCTACATTTTACTCGAATACAAATACGAATACAAATACTTTTCCCCCTCAACAAATACAGATACAGATACAAATACCGGCTGCTTTGCACATCCTAGTATATATATATATATATATATATATATATATATATATATATATATAGTGGTGCTCAGAATTAATGGTACCCTGGTAAAAATGATAAAAAATGGCTATAAAAAATAAATCTGCATCGTTTATCCTTTTGATCTTTCATTAAAAAAATTGGTAAAATTCTAACCTTTCATTGAAGTAAAAGAATTGAAAGTGGGGGGTAAATCACATTATAAAATAAATATTTTTCTCCAAAACACGTTGGCCACAATTATTCATACCCCTACAATTTTTTATGAATAAAATATCTATGAAGTATATTCCCATTAATATTTACCTTTTTTAGCACACCAGGGTGACTAGGAACATGAAATTGTCCAGCTATGACTTCTTGTGTTACAGGAGTTTAAATATGAGGAAGCACAAAGGCCAAATTCCCTTAATCATCCATCACAATGAATAAAACCACAGAACATGGTTCTGATGTGCATCTAAAGATTGTTGAGCATCACAAAATAGAAAGTGGATGTAAGAAAATAGCTAAACAATTGAAAAATCCCATTTTGACCATCAGGGCAATAATTAAGAAGTTATAATCAACTAAAGATGTTACGATTCTGCCAGGAAGAGGACGTGTGTCTATATTCTCTTAATGGACGGTGAGGAGGAACGTTTGAGTGGCCAAAGACTCTTCAAGGATCACAGATGGAGAATTGCAGAGATTACTTGAGTCTTGGGGGTCAGAAAGCCTATTAAAAAAAATCAAACAACCCCTACATCACCACATGTTGTTTAGGAGGGTTTTAAGAAAAATGCTCCTCGCTCGTCCAAATACAAACTCTAGCATATTCAGTGGTCAGACACGACTGGATCTTCAAACGGCACAGGGTTCTGTGGTCAGATTAAACTAAAAAAAGAGCTTTTTGCCAGCAAACACGCTAGATGGGTTTGGTGCGCACAAGGATAAAAAGTACCCCATGTGTAGAATTTAATATACCGTTGGATCTTTAATGTTGTGGGCCTATTTTTCTGCTGGAGGTCCTGGACTTCTTATTCAGATACATGGCATTGTGGATTCTATCAAATATCAACAGATAAAAAATCAAAACCTGACGCCTTCTGCTAGAAATCTTATAATGGGCCGTGGTTAAATCTTCCATCAGGACAGCGATCCAAAACAAACATCAAAATCAACACAAAAATGTGTTAGGGAGCACAAAATGAAGCTTCTGCCATGACCGTCCCAGTCCCTGACCTGAACCATATAGAAAATGAGTGGCTGAACTGAAGAGAAGAAGCATAAACATGGATCTGGGAATCTGAAGGATCTGGAGAGATTCTGTATGCAGGAATGGTCTCTGATCTCATGTCAGGTGTTCTCCAAACTCATAAGGCATTATATGAGAAGACTCAGAGCTGTTATCTTGGCAAAAGGAGATTGCAAAAATGTATTTAATAAAAGGGTATGAATAATTGTGGCCAACGTCTTTTGGAGAAAAAAAAATTATTTTATAATGTGATTTCCCCCCCACTTTCAAATCTTTTACTTCAATGAAAGGTTAGGATTTTGCCAATTTTTTGAATGAAAGATCAAAAGAATAAACGATGCAGATTTATTTTTTATAGCCATCTTTTATCATTTTTACCAGGGGTACCATTAATTCTGAGCACCACTGTATATATATATATATATATATATATATATATATATATATATATATATATATATATATATATATATAATATATATATATATATATATATATATATATATATATATATATGTGTGTGTGTGTTTTTACTGCATGTATGATGAATATTTGAGCAATACAATTTGATCATTCTTGTTAGTTCAAAATACATTAACTAAGGTAATAACAGGTAGGCTACAATACAATTTAAACTCAATTTAAAATGTATAACATTTTGAAATAAAAAACTAACAATGAATGATACTTCTACAACATTCATTAACCATATTTAATGCTAAAATTGTAGTCTTATTGTAAAGTATTACCAGTTTATATGATTCAAGCTTAAAGAAGATGGCCATATATTTAAATATCTGCAAAGGCCAGAGCATTAAAATTACATAAATGTAGACCTATATTACATGTACAGTCTTTCACTTATTTGCTTAAATTAGAGCACTTGATGATTAAATGTTAGAACACTTGATGATTAGAACACTTGATGATTAGAACACTTGATGATTAGAACACTTGATGATTAGAACACTTGATGTAGAACATATCACATGAACATATCAATGTTGAGAAAGCAATCACGTCACTAGCTTTAAAAATACAACTTCGCCGGCTAATGAATGCATAAAAGTGACCAGCTGGATATAAACTAGATGGTAACAATTGCGACATACAACATTTGGGTCAGGTTTGGGTGTGTTTTTGTCACATTGCTTTAATCGCTTGAGGTAAGTTAGCAGTTACTAATGTTATTCCTCTCAGACTCGATGGCAAGCTTCTGTTCTTTCTCTGCTGATGCAGCATCTAGTTTTTATTAAATAAATTAATTACTTTATAATTATATGGCAATGTGTAGTAGCCTACTTCAGTGTTCTGTATTCATACCGTTTCGCTGTCTGTGTTTTAAATGGGCATCTGAAGTGTCAGCACTCTCCGTTCAGCTTGTAATCTCCCTGCTCGCGCTGCCTCACGTGTTAACGGAAACAACTCAGCCAGTGATAGTTTATGTGTCCTCTCGCTCTGTAAATAATGCTAGTAGTCTCCTCAGTGCTCTCGTACTGTGTAATGACAGCGCACACTTCTCAGCCGCTCCAGCAACTAGCAAATTAATTTAAAAAAGTAACGGACAACGCACCATATGGTAACGGTAACGGAGTTCATTTATTTTTAAAAGTAATGCGTTACAGTATTAGTTACTGTCAAAAGTAACTGCGTTACAGTAACGCGTTACTGCCCAACACTGATGATCACTCTCTTGTTCATTCAAGTGCTGTCAAACGATTAAAATATTTAATCATGATTAATTACATTAATGTCATAGTTAACTCACGATTAATTGCACATTTGTATCTATTCTAAATGTCTCGTGATTTCTTTTTGTCCCATTATTTTTTCAAATTTGAATGCTCTTATCAACATGAAAAAGTGGATCGGCTTGCTTTGTACAAATGTTTTTTATTGGAAACATTGACAATACTGTGTTCAATTTCACACTAAAACATTCTCACTTGGAGCAGATAATCTCTCTCACAATGTAACACTGTCCATCAATAAAAGGGTGAAAGAAATACTGACGAGGTCGTGAAATTGACGAGGGGGCGGAGAATTCACATCAGCTGCGTGTGTGTATGTGTGTGCTTGGCCATTAAGTGGTGTTTCAGACTGGACGTGCTGCGATGATAGCTCAGTTCACAACGACAAAAAAAATCATTTGGCAACTTTTTAAAAGGAAACTTTCAATTCAGAATCTTATTGGCATCTATTTGGCGTCTCGCGCTCGTCATCCACTCAAAACTTAGCGTTAACCTACTATTTGGCCGGCTCGCAACAAGTGTGTTTCCGGTCTAGCTAGATCCGTTGCTTTCAGACAGGACGCGGAATGCGCTGTGCCAGTTTTCAAAACTTTTTGGATGCCAAAAAGTTTCTATTGGCCACGCTGGTAATCGTCACAGCGGCAAAAGTTGAACTATTTTGAATTTTGACCGCGGTGTGCGTGCCGCCTCCTGTTGCAAAAGCATGTAAAAAAACGACAAAGTTTGCTAGGCCAAAAAGACTGGTTATCTCGCGATAAAAAATTAATCGTGTTAAAATGGGTTTGCGTTAACGCATTTAATAGCGCGTTTAGCTGACAGCCCTTTTTTTAAACCATTCAAGTGCAATAAGATGCATATACTGGAGTGCTGTCTGAGAAGCATCTCTCTGTGAACACATACTCGATACACACCGCCGTGTGCACGTGCGAAAGCCATTCTCAGAGTACCATGTTGAGGTGTGTGTTTTTTTTGCTTCAGGTTTTTGGCGAGTATCCTTGTAAGCACAATCTTAAATGAGTTAAAAAGTTTTACAGGGATAGTTCACCCAAAAATTAAAATTCTAAAATGAATTGAGATAAACGAATGTCTTATGGGTGTGAGGAACGACATGAGGGTGAGAAAATGAAAGAATTTTCATTTCAAGTGAATGTAAATAGTTGTGAGAAAATCAAAGCAGGTCTTAAAGTGACAGCAGCCTAATTAACCTGCAGCAGTCTGTCATTAAAGTAACACTAAGTAGTTTTTCAACCTTCATAATATATTTCCAAGACCCTTGTGATGGTACATCGACTTAAAATAAGTTAAATGACTCGTCTGCCATAGCCTGACGGGGTCTGTGTCGCTTTTACTGGCACTATGTAACTTCGGGGTTCGGGTAGGAACCCGTGCACAAAAAAGAACTACAAAATTCGACTGCTTTACGTCAAGCGCTACAATAGTCATTATTTCGTTTTTCTTCGTTTCTGATGTCGCAATACATCATCCTTTCATGAAATCATGTAACATACTCTACCTTGTCTGTGGACATCGTTCACTCTAAAGCCGGTGCTGGGTAAACAGCGAGCGTGTGTGCGACGGTAGGCTAAATTATTTAGACAGCGGCACTGGACAATTTCGTTTCCAACCAGTAGAGTATCCCTTTAAAACGATTCATCTATTTTCAATTTATAGTTTATGCATATACAATTTGTGGGGGGAAAATTAAGAGGTGTATATATTTTTAAAGCCTTTTAAATGGTAAAAATGATGAGTTTCATTTATACTGTAATGTTGAATGGCTAAAATGAATTCGATAGAGACATCAGTTGCAGCATTGGTATCGGGCCAAAGATTTCTAGCTTTTATATTTATAGTACTTAAAGGGATAGTTCACCCAAAAAAAGAAAATTCTGTCAGTAATTACTCTCCCTCATGTTGTGGGACCTTTGTTCATCTTCGGAACACAAATGAAGATATTTGTGATTAAATCTGAGAGCTGGGTCACTCCTCCATAGGCTTCTATGTAATTGAAACTTGCTGGCCCTGAAAGTTAGTAAAGACATTGTTAAAATAGTCCAAGTGACTACAGTGACTCAACCTTAAGTTTATAAAGCACGAGAATAAATGCCATTAAACATTTAAAATAAAGCATTTATGTTGTTTCTACATTGTTGTTTTCCTATGCTCAACACAAATGATTGTTTCTCCCATCTCCACAGATTAAGGGCATGAATGATCGTCTGGACCACTGGTGTGGGGATGTGAAGAACATGGCCATGTTGGTGGAACAACAGGCTCAGGACATCCTGACTTAGAAGTGTTCTTCACCACGTCTGGCCCATCCGAGCGTTCCCTTACTTTGCATTCTCCACAAGCCTCAGTTCTTTGTTTGATGCGTGTCAGTATCTCCATTGTCATTAAAGTAACTTGTTTTCACAATCATTGTTTTTGGGGGGTTTGTATAAAATTTAAAGGTATAGTTCACTCAAAAATGAAAATTCAAAATATTTAATTTGATGTTCTGCAGAAAAAGTCACAAGTTTAGAATGATATTAGGGTGAGTAAATGATTCACCCTAATCTTGATGTTAATTTTTGCGTTAACTATCACTTGTTTTGTTTTTTTCTTCTCATCTGAACCACAATTATCAATACATACATTTTTATCAATATAATGATTAATAAGGCATCTGTATTGCCCATTAAGAATAGCACTGTCAGAGTGAAGCCCTGAATTGCTTAAGAGCTTTTGGAAATGTGACCTCGCAACTCCAAAATCTAATTTGAAATCCTGTTACTCCCACATCCTGCTCTGAAACAATGGACCCGTGCTGTAAAAACAGCCCAAAATCATCCTACACTACTGAGAATAGATGACGAGATGTTTTCCCTGCACATTTTATTTCATTTTGTATCCTAGCAACACACTTCTGCTGTGTCATATGCAAGGTACATTTATCTGCTACAAATATTGAATCCGTATCTTCATCTGCACTCTACAATCACGTTAAGGTATTTTTTTTTTTTTAAATAATTGCAGGATTCCTCCCCAGACTTGTTTAGCATGTAGTTGCATGCATTATGCATTTGCATATTTGTTTATTCTAACATGTAATTAATTTCCAAAAAGACTTTTAACTCGTGCATGCAATTAGTGTCCTTATTGCAATAGTTTTATACTTTACTTTAAATTGTTCATTTATGATATAATTGTATTGGAAGTTTTTTAACCACCTTCCATTTTCTTAGTTTTCAGAATTGATTGTCCTTCTGCTAGTTGACTTGTGATCATCTAAAAGCAAACAAACATTAAAGCAACATAGCCATGTACATTTTAATGTAGTTTAATCGATGCAGACAAGTGCCACCAGTTGAGGCGTTCAAGTACAATCATTTACTAAAACATTCAAAGGTTAAATAGGCTTCGTAAGGAGGAATGCTCAAAGACGGATAGACGTTTATTCTTGGGCTGCACCAGGACGGTTCTTGTAGCTCTCCAAATGTGACAGGATCCATCCGGAGGGGCCCAGGATGGTCGCGAAAAAGGTCCCCATTGCAATGACTTGCTCCTGCATTGAGAACACAGTGACAGTAGTGAGATGCAGGACTATATTAGTATAATGGGTTTGTTTGTTTTATTTTTTAGGTGGGGTATACTTAGTAATAGACTAACCAAACTTTTCCCATGCATTAAACTCAAGCATGTTGTATTTTTGGTGCCCTTGTCCTTAGAGATTAGGTATACACAAATATCTGAGGTATTTGTGTTTTGGGACACTGTAACTTAGCTATTATAGCTGGTCTAAAATGGTTTTTAGCTGGTCCAAGCTAGAATACCAGCAATAAACCGGTGTCTGAAACAGTCTTGGCTGACTAGTAGCAAATGACCTGCAAAGAAACAGCTGCTCCAAGCCACCATCCTAACCTGGATTTCCAAACAGCGGTGAACTTTATTTATGCGACAGGGTCGTACAATTGGCAACTTTCCAGGAACGTATAAGGGCACGAATTTAAACACATTCATTAGGCTACATTACAGACTCTATTGTTAATTTCTTCCTTTTATGACTATGAAAATGTCGACAGGATAGAAAGCTGGCTCCGCGCGCCGTTTCCACACTGTAACGTTACGTGAGTGCGCAAATAGGATCAATGGCGTTATCGGCATTAGTCCCATCCGACTTTTAATTACACTGCCTAAGATATTATTCACAGGTTTTCATAACAGAATTAAAAAAAATACCACTTCGCCTATTCATGTATTTAGCTAGTTAGCTAGTTGCTCGATAGTATCCATAACTTAACGCATTTCACAGGCCGTCACACTCCTGCGCGCTTCAGTCGTGGTAAAGTGCGCAGTTAAAGACAGTCAACCCTTACTCACCCCAGTGGACAGCACATGTTTGGCTGGTTTGGCTGAAATGTTGACTTTAGGGATGATTTGGTGTCTCATCGCAGCCCTCAGCAGGTTGAAAGAGCAATTAAAGGCTGACATTGTCATGTTGTTGGATATATCCAAACGCTCAAATATATGCGCCACTTGCGCGCGGCTCCTCTGGTAATGCGCCCTACAGGGAAAGCGAGACAAGAGTTGCAATTTCTTGTCTACCTGCCAACTCCTATTTAAGGTCAGGGCGAGCCGGCGAGGAAAAAAGAAAAAGGAATGTGTGTGTTTGCCAATCCGCTGCGAGTGTGATAAGCTCGGTCTCTTTAATTGGCTGCCCCGCTGCAGTTAAGATGGAGAGTGTTTTCGTGCCTGCAGTCAGATGGGGAGTGTTTTCGTGCCTGCAGTCAGATGGATGCAACCTGCATGATGTCTTATATATTATAATGTAAGGTCTTCTCTACGGTGATCTAAAACGGAAGAACTGAACTACAGAAGTTAGAAGGCATGCAGTCTATTTCGTACGTATTTTCCTGATTTTTTGCATGCTTAATAACTAGATTTATGTGATCTTTTTGATATCTATTTATATCCATTTTTTTTTACTTTGTTTTCTTACATTTCAGTGTTATTGTTATGAAGGCTTTTGTATTGCAACAAAATAAATAAGCTTACTAAGATAAGATTGATCCAGTAAATGGAAATCTACATACGCAACAAATAAAACACTTGAAGCCTACTGTTGAAAAACATGTTCAACAAGGAACTATTAACCTAACCACTCCTTCTGCCAATGTACCAGAAGATGGAGCTATATGATTTTTATTCAGCAAGGATTGGCCCATTAAATTGACGAATTATTGCAAATAATCAACTTTCTATTCACCAAAGAAATAAAAAAAACTAATTTTAATCAGCTATTTTTAACATTACGCACGTGTTTCCTGAGCACCAAATCTGCTAAATCATTGTTTGTGAAAATTCTGGGATATTTGGCAACAGGCAACCCCCCACTATAGCTGGCCTCTTAACACCTGGGTAAAAATATTTTTATTTTTTAAATGACCCAACAGCATTTGCGGAAAAAAAAAAGAACACGGCATTTTTCAGTGACCCAAGCACATGGGTAAAAAACAATAATAACCCAGTGTTTAAATATTGTGGTATTCCCTCACTGCCACGCCCCCAACTTCTCACTCGTTTTCAGCTCGTAAATACGATCTTTCAGACATGACTTGAACGCACCAGTATATGGAGAGCATATTGCTAAAATATTACACGCACAATTTTAAAATGAAAATAATAGTTTATAATGAAAATAAAGTGAATTTTGATTGTCAGTCTTTTGTGATGATAGCCTACCCCTTTAACTGTCAGTTCGTAAATTACATCATCTTTCAGGAAGTGACAGGAAAACAACACAGACAAATTCTGATCTTTTGATGCATTAGACTGCAACTTTAGCTGTTAATGTGCAAGTTTTCCTGCCACTGTTTTAATAATCATGCTGTAATTGTGTTAAATTGCCTGTGCTTTACCAGAGCATATATCTAAAAGTCTATATACCTGTCGTGCAAATATTTCCTTAAATTACAACACAGGCATATTCAGAATAGACTACTTTGCTTCAAAATGATGTGAACACGAGAAAGTGAAACTGGATTAAGACTTGAAAATATCCACTTGTTTGCTTTGCAGTGCTTCAGTTAATTACATGTATAGGCTAAATTATTCTACACTGTTACACAGAACACATATTGTGAGAGAATAGCTCCCATATTGTTTTTATTGAAGACTGGAGTGCATGTGAGGTCAGTGAGAGAAGCCATTGCTCTCTGAGCAGGCGACACGTCTGGCTGGCTCACATGATATGATATATCCTTTGGCAACTGCTGGACTTTGGCTGCGATTCTGAGGTATTCAATGTCATCTGAAGTACCCCAGCTTTACACATACAATGACTTCTGTTTATCAAGAAAAGTGCAACTAAAAGTGTAAAGAAACTGGAACAAATGCAAAGCATAAAATAACCACAACTTCAGTGTGAATGTTATTTATTTCAGTTATAAAACATGACTCTCACCACTGCCAGAACATTAAAAATATAAAGCTTGTCAAAACAACAGAACTATCTTAAACGGCAGACAAAAAATCAAATATTTTCCCACACATATTTGACATAAATAGATTTATTTTGAATCTTAAACATTACAAAATATGGCACACTGTACACAAACCCTTCACTCCAATTAATGGATAACAAAGTTCTGTGTTGTGAACAATCCTGCTTGTTTTCTTGCATTCAACGACTTCAGTTTCCGAAACCCTTGAAGAAAACACAACAGTCAAGATAATTGAAAATGAAACAACTGTATACTGTATATCTGCAACAATCAGGAATTATTGATCCACACCTTTGAGAACTGCGTACCAGCTTTTCAACCCTGAATTTGAAATAATGTCATCAAAGTCAGGGACAAACCGTCTTCCATCTGGGGGGAAAAAAAGAAATTCAATAGAGCAACAAATCAAAATCTGGCCATGTATATTCATACTTAATATTAAACGGAAGATCATCGATTGAAGAGGTCAGACAACACTCACGTTTTCCCTTTAGATAAAGCATTGACTGTGGTCCCCAGTTCTTAGATAACGTGCTCTATTAAAATACATTCGCAGTAAATAAGTAAAAGAAACAGCATAAATAATTCTAATAAAAACTCAAAAAACATACCTTTTGAATGCAATGACACTCTCTCACCAGTAAAAATATCACAACTGTGCATGTCCATAAAATCCACATTCTTGATATCTATAAAGAGAAAACCGATGAAACATTATCTTTTATTCCATGCAATGTATGCATGTAAAAAATACCTGTATGCATATTTACCATTTTTGTTGGATCAAGAATTGTTTTTGATGAGAAGAACTAAACAAATCTGAACGGTCCAGTTCCCTACTCCTCTATTTATGTTCTTCTTTAACAACAGGACCCAAGGTTCGATACAACCCCCTGCGAGAGACATGCACCTTGTCCTATCATAGGAACGCTTTCTACATTAACCTGTACAAAAGCTTGACGTCAAGAGTGTCTCCTATAAAGAAAATCAATATGGTGAGGTTTTCCTTAAAGCTGTGTCTCTAAAATACTGCACATGAGAAAAACACTCTTAAGAGTGACTCAACCTTGAATCCGAAATGGCTTGAATGAGTTGCTTTGCGTGAAAGGTCCATTTTATTCATCAAAGTGAGTATAAGCCTGGCACATTCGCCTGGGTAGGTGATGAGATTGAAAATGAGAAAATAAACTAGATTTAAAAAAACATCAGGATGTCACAGCTGTGACAGCTCCATAAACACAAATGACAAAATTTTAATGCCACATAAAAATTTTAATGCACGGAAATGACTGCTCATACAACCTGACAGAAATTCCCTGACACGAGAAACCAGATACAATTTCAGAACAGCAAAAAACATTCAGAACAAGCAACAAGAAACGTGAGAAACATGTAAAAATTGCTTCTGGTTACATTTTTTCATTAGATGATATAAGGTAATTTCAACAAAAAAAAAGAAATACAAATAATAATTTACATTTTTTAATAATATAGTTCAATATAAATAAAATGATCAATTAAAATCACAAGAATATGAAGTGGTGGGAATGGATAGAAGTAAATAAATTGAAATAATAATATAAAACAATAGTAAAAAAAAAAATGAACATGTAAATTGAAATATATAAATGTTGAATTAAAATCAAGCAGATGTGATATGATGGGAATGAATATAAATAAAGAAATAAATGGAAAAAAAGATATAAATAATAGTCATTTTTATAATATTTAAATTACGGCATTTGTATTTGAATAAATAAATATAAATAAATAAATAAAATATGCTATTAAAGGCATGAGGATGTGCGTTTCAAAGCATCTCTTAACATTTAAAGGAAACAAAAACAGAAACACTTGTTGGTTACCATTTTAAATCCCATCTGGATCGATCACAACACTGGGCGTTTGTTCCCAAGCTACACATTGAATTGCACGTTGGTGGATTTGAATAACGATCGGACGATCTGCGTCAGGCACTGGCCGAACTCCTCTAAAATCATTCTCTCAGCGTGAGCTGAAATGTACCCTTCCTTCTCTGCCTCTTCAGCATGGGCGAGGAGACAGCCGCATGTGGCTTCCACTACATCGGGCGTGATGCACGCCAGAGGACACCTATCAACAGAGACACCCTCGGTGACTGAAGGAATAACAAAACCCTACTGCTCTCCTTTACTAGCTTTTGAAAAACAACCAACACAGAACGACAGAAGCAGCAGCCTTTAATCTCAATCTCGGTGGACACTAGTTTACAGTGATGCCATGAATGATATGATACACATTCACTGACCTGCCACTTTATTAGGTACACCTGTTCAACTGCTTGTTAATGCAAATATCTAATCAGCCAATCACAACCGAGATCTACAGAAGAGCATCTCTGAACGCACAACATGTCGAACCTTGAAGCAGATGAGCTACACACACCGGTGCCTCTCCTGTCAGCTAAGAACAGGAAAGCGAGGCTACAATTCACACAGACTCGGACAATAAAAGATTGGAAAAACATTGCCTGGTCTGATGAGATGTTCAGATGGTAGGGTCAGAATTTGGCGTAAACCGATATTTGATAGAAAAATGTGTTATTATTGTACTGTTAATGGACTCATGTGTACCTGGTCGGGTAGTAGATGCTGGAGTCAGGCCTGTCCCGGTCTGATCTCTTCTTCGAAGGGCTTTCCTCATAGTTTCGGCAGCCCACACACTTACAGGTGGACGTGCACATGATTTTGGCCTGTGTGGAATTGCAGTGTGGCTTTAAAAGAATCACACTACTGAATGATACCACATATATCAGCCAAAACCCCCCAGCTTACCTCATAACACTCGCAGTAGTTCTTCAGGCAGCCTGAGCGCTTGCAGTTGCAGCCTTTTGTGTGACGTCCCTTTACATTCCCCTGCTTCCTACTGCCAATCTTAGGCCGAAAAGCCCCTGGATTCCTCTCCAGACAGGTCTTAGGAGCAACAAAAATCCAAAATATAATGAGGTTATCAGTGGCATCTAATCAAAGAAACACATTAGAGTTGGTTTTAAGAGGTTCACCTTTATAGCATGGGATCTCTCTACATCATGCTCAGTGTTATTGTAACAGTTTACACATTTGCAGTTGTTGCAGACCTCTCCGTTCGCAAAACATTCACAATAACTGTCAGAGAAATGATTTGGTCATTTGGAGATGATTTGACATAGTAGGCTATTTTTGTACAGAAGCATTAGTCATCATGACCAAAGCAAGTACAAAACAGATCATTGTGTTAAATAAAGACGCTGTTGGGTAATACAAACAAGAATCAGTTGAGGTCACATTTGACCAAATAAGAAGATAAAAAAAACTACAACATGAAAATACTTACAGTTTCAGACACTGAGATTTTGTACAGTTGCAGGGCCTCTTTGATTTTTCCCACTTCACACTAATAAACAAAGAACAGTTATGCCATTGTTGAAAGTGTTTTATAAAAGTGATAGGTCAGTTTTCAAGGTTTTACAGTAATAACACTTGTACCGTCCACGTCCTTTAGTGTGACCCTCCTCTTCCTGTTCTACAGTCGCAGTAGGACACAGCGTCTGATGCAGCTAAAAAAATGTTTTAAATTAATTTATTTAGACAAATACAACCATACAATACGCACATACATACAGGGAAACCTAAGAAGAAATGTCCTGGTCAGATTTTACCCCAAAATCAATAAAATTATATACATTTAGGACCATTAAGATTTCATTATTTTTTAAATGAAAATTCTGCAAATTCCCATTTCTAAAATACAAAAAAAAGTATTAATTTAATGAGAAAAACTAATAATGAATAAATTGTAAAGTACAGTGGATGTATACATCATAGAATCATGATAGAACATTTAATTTAAGTTGATTTTAATTTAAGCAGGTTGATTGTCATTAGTGTATTAATAATGTCACAATAAGAAAATCTATTAATAGTGTTAAAAATTGTTTTAATTTTGTTTAAGCAAAATATAATTTTCTTCTAATTTTTAGTTAAAGTGTGACAAACAATTACTCATTATGTATGTATAGGCCTATACATATTTATGTGTTATATGAATCATTTACTCCAGGTTTCAAATGAATGATGTTTGTCTTCAACACTACCTGTGAAGCATAAGGTCCTGGCGTGAGGTTGAACGTCACACCTGCAGATGTCTTGTGGGTCTGAGGCATTCCAGTGAACACATTCTTCTCTGAATGTCTGGCATCTGAACATTCAAATACTTCAACAACAGTACATACAACGGCTAAACTTGTAGTCTATTTTAAAATAAAAATTCCAAGCAATTGTGTCCATTACTGTGAACCCAAAAACATCTGATAAGAAATAAAATTTCCTTTAGCTTTAAAAATGCTTGAAGTTAGAAGTATGTCAGCATTAGAAAGGAAAAATGTTTTTACATTCAAACGGGATTATTTAAATCGAAGACTGAAAGTCACAGAAACAAAAAAAGCATGTTCGACTTCAAAGAGCATGGAGAGCGTGGAAAATGGGCATGAAACTAAATTATGGCAGTATAGTTTTTATATAGTTTAGGCACAAAAAAACTTTAAATGAGCATTATACATATTATACAATCGATTCAAATATGTACAATCACTGAAGTTTGAAGTTCACCTTTTCCATGAGGTAACTGGTCCTCAGTAGAGCAGCTCTGGACTGACAGCTGAGACAGAGACTGTGTGTTGAGATCCGTCATAGACTGAGGAATCTGATCAGGACTGCAATGGTTCAACACGACGACCTGCCCTCCACCGTTCCCATCACACACAACCTGCACGGGCTGTAACATCTCAGAGAAGATGGCCTGTTTCAAGACTTTTCAAATGGCTTCGTTTTCATTTATCCTCCAGTTTGGTGCCATAATTGACACTCAAAAGAACAGATGAATTAAGTGGAGTAATTTAAATGCAGCTATGAATTAAAAAACAATATTTTATTATTGTACGTTATTCTTTTTTTTTGTATTTTGTAAAATTTACTTGGGAGAATAAAAACATTTTTTTAAACACATTATTATTATAATGTTTGTAACAAGAGACACCCCTGCATTAGAATTAAAGTTTGGGGTCAGTCTTTCAATTTTTCAATGTTTTTTAAAAGTCTCTTATGCTCACCAAGGCTGCATTTATTTGATACAGTATAAACCATAATATTTTCCCTAATATAAATATATATTTTCAAATGTAATTTATTCCTGTGATGCAAAGCTGAATTTTCAGCATCATTACTCACATGATCACATGATTCAGAAATGTAATTGTAATGTTCTTGTAATATGCTGATTTGGCAACACTGAGTTGAACCTTTCTCTTCAGAAAGTTGGCTAATAACTGGGATTTGGGAAATTATTTGAATTTCTTTTTTTTTAAATACACACTTCATGTTCATAAGCCCCATATAACCTGCCAATTACAGCGATTACAAATATTTGTAAAAGAGCATTTGAGAGAGCTAATACCTGACACATATTGGACGTCTGAACTGGAAGCTTCTCCCCCATCTTGTGCTGGTCGTGAGGTGACACAAGAAGAGCATGCGGCTGATTTCTCTGAAAAAGTATATATGAAGAACAATCCATTAACTCCATTTGAACCACATACACACAAACATCTTCAGACGGCGCATTACATTAACATGTCTGAATCCTTGGTGTGTAGTAGAATAACCCTCCATACTGTAATCATCTGCGCCATCAGAGCTGATAGTATTGACAGCTCGACTGATCTCTGCCTGTGAGATAAACAAACAATAAGACAAGTTGTGCTTATTTAATGAGTTAGAGACATAACCTACTTACTGGAAATGCTTAAGGCATACAGTTACCATAAAATGAGATTTCACATAATAAAAACTTCAATTTGTGCACACTCACTGATGACATGCCATAATGAAAAGCCTCCTGGGATGGCCATGGGCTTCTAATGGAGCTGTATTGTTGGCCTAGTGCATGCTGATAATGGCTTGACGGAGCCAGTAAGTATTCAGAATAGGACGCCGAGCCAAAGTGGCCTACTGGAGGCAAAGGATCATATGTTAGCGGATGAAGAATCCTGTAGGTGGTGTAGTCGTCCTCCCGCACGGATTCTTCCATCCTGGAGTATCCCGGTCCTGGATGCATCACATGACTGAAGAGATTTGCCATTCTAGGACTTTCATGCGTGTGGTGTAAAGGGGCCAGAGGCCCGTCGGATAAGTCTCTTCTGTAGCTGTACTCTTGCCCCTCCAACTCATTCATTCTCCAGATATTATAATGCTGATGTAGATGGCGCTGGAGTCACACAGACATAAAGAGAGAAGCATATTTATCTAGATTTTGTATTACAATTTTATAAAACAGTTGATATTTTAAACATTTCCTTTTTTTAAAGTTTTCTTTTTTAATAGTTTTAATAGTTTAATCTAATATTTCTTATTTCAATTATACTGATAACAATTTAGTTTTAGTTAACAATAGCAACATTGGTCCTGAATATGTAATGGAAAGTAAATATATCTTTTCATAGTTATAAGTTACTCTTCTGTAAACTATTTAATTGGCAACATATTTCATTTGTGTATGCATACAACTATTCGGCTCTAGTATAAAATATATACAGATAACCAAGTATTGTTAATTATATGTTTGTTAGATTCGTTTATTTACTTTGAAGTAAACTTGTTAAGCTAGCGATTTAGCTAATCACTTCATCTGCGTTACCTCAAGATATTCATAAATTATCAAATGTACAACCATTACGAGACACTTACCAGATAAATAAGTACGTATGGATTTTTGACCGTTTAAAATAACAAAATGTACTTATATGAGACTATATACGACTTTTTAAAAATCTTTTCGAAGTTACAGATACTGTAAAATAGCTCGAAGGTGATACGCGCATTTGAGCGCACGCGCATTAACAGTAAAAAACCGCGAGAGGTCGCGCGCGTCTGTTTTTCACATAATTATATACATATTTTATTTTGTAGTCTTTTAGGTAAACAGTAAATTTAGATGATTTAATGATATTTGTATTATATTAAACTTTTAAGTACATTAGTAAATTAATCATAATATAAACATTAGTGAAGCGAGTTGTTTGAATGTGCAGCATCACCCTTTCCCGTCATTTCTAATGCATAATTCACTAAATCTGGTTAAATGTTTGGAGGTAGGACGCTTATGAAACTAACCCCGCCTCCAGTTTGACATAAGTTGTGAAACCCTTTAAAGAGAGAGTGTGCTTGGAGTGCTCGCGACGTTTTGAAGATGATGATTAATTTCACGAAGTGCCACTCGGTGCTGATCACGGGGGCGAGCAGAGGGCTCGGGCTGCAAATGGTCCGACAGCTGCTCGCTACCCCAGAAAGACCCAAAAAGATCATTGCAACCGCCCGGAATCCAGCAGCTGCAGAGGTAAGCTATCACAGTGCTCGACACACAGCGCATATGCACAAGTTGCTTAACGACAATTATGTTTGCTGCCATTGTCAGGAACTACAAGAGCTTGCCAAGTCTAATCCAGACGTTCATGTTGTGCCTCTAGGTGAGTTACTGTCACGTGTCCAATCGATTAGATGAGGGACAGTTCGAGCTAACGTAAACCTAATAGTTCGAGTGGTTTTGTTTTGTTTGAGAACGTCATGCGTGTCAAATGACGTTTGAATAAGTTGCAAGAAATGTATACGGGAGGTTTTACAAAGCAGAAAGGGAACATAAGTCACACACTTAGACATGTATTTATTATGTCTATCATGGTCACACACGTAAAGCATAAAAAGTAGGATGCCTACTTCCGGAAATCGCCCAAAATATTAGTGGAGTGCTTATAAATGTCCAGTAGGTGGAGACAAATGACAAGGATTCAAACAGAGAACCATGGACAAGTTATTTTTGTATTATTAATATTTTTAATTAGTTTTTATATTTTCAGTTTTAGGATTTGTATGTGTTTTTGTAACTTTGTTCTAAGTAATTTTATTTCAGTTTTGGTTTTAGTCCTTCAACTTTAAATTAATTCAGTTAGTTGCCAAGGAAGAATATATCATTTTCGAAAAATAGTTTTAGTTAACAATAACAACACTGGTTGTGAATAACAATGCAAAGTTCCACTGAGAATAAAACATTTTCTAGTTATTCTTCTGTGTACTTTTTCATCTGCTATACGTTTATGTTGTGTGGTCCATTCTTTTTAATGAATTGGATCAAACCGGTTGTTGTTTCTATCAGATGTCACCAGTGACACCAGTGTGGATGCAGCAGTGCAGGCAGTGGAATCCATTGTGGGTGCTAATGGCTTGAACTGCTTAATTAATAATGCTGCGATTAACATCACCTCTGAACTGAACACAGTCACACGAGATGCCATGATGAAAACCTTTGAGAGTAACACAGTAGCTCCTCTTTTTGTGACCAAGGTAATATGGCTGGACCAACCTAACACTGGCAATCTTTTTATAACTGCAATGATAGTTTTTGTAGAAACCTCCTGTTCCTCTATATATTGAATTCCCTATGGTCTTTTCCAGGCTTTCCTGCCGTTGTTGAAAAGGGCGTCAGCTGAAGGCAGTAAGATGGGAATCCACAGAGCCGCAGTGATCAATGTGTCGTCTCTCCTGGGCTCCTGCCAGCTCAACTGGGGTGAAGGAGCGAGCTTCAAGAGTTATGCTTACAGGGCATCTAAGGTAAAACGCCTGCTATTTGCTTTGTGGGGAAAATGATTCAGTTGCTGTCATTGTGAACTTGAATACTTTTGATTTTTGAATTTATTTATTTATTTTTTAAATGTAGAGTGCCTTGAATATGGTTTCAAGGTGTTTGGCTATTGATCTGGAAGCTGAGGGGATCTTGTGCGTCGCCCTTCACCCTGGTTGGGTGCGCACTGATATGGGCGGACCAATGGTGAGTATGAATGTGTTTTTCAGTTGATAAAATGAATCATTTTTTTAGGGCTGTGTTTTAAAAAAATAATAATCAACTGATCTCGGTTTTTAAATCCCAATAATCAACCTTTTTGCCTTTTTCGCTTGCGTGAACAAAACTTCAATAAACATTATTGGTAGCGCACCTCTCATGCAGGGATGAAGTCAAAACGTGTGTGTGTGTGTGTGTGTGTGTGTGTGTGTGTGTGTGTGTGTGTGTGTGTGTGTGTGTGTGTGTGTGTGTGTGTGTGTGTGTGTGTGTGAGATAAGGACTGTGGTCAACTTGACAATAATTGGATATTTTCTTCTACAACATAATTTACACACACCCATATAAAAAACACCAATTTTGATGTCAAATTTTTTTTTTTTTTAAATGTATTTTTTAAATAAATAACTACATAATGTATGGTTACAGTTGGGCTGTGAGTGTGTGTAATTTTTGTTGTAGAACAAAACTTCCAAGTATTGTCACCTTATGTTTACCACAGACTAGGATTGGTTATTGTTTGAATTTTAACTTCTGCTTCTCAATTCCAATAAAGTAAAAAAAAATATTTTATATCATTCACATTTATTCTTAGTCTTTTTGCCAAACATTTCGTTGCAACCGAATACCATGAACAAAAATCAATAGGCTAAAGAACACTTACACAAGGAACGTTTGTCTATGGTTTAAAATTACAATAGCAAAAACAACTAGCCTAACTCGCATTCGTTTATTAAAGGCAAGTAAACACTCAGTAATTAAATGAGAACAAATTAGCTGTAGCACACATAAATGCAACTGAACAAAGATGCAAAGAGTCAGGAACAGAAACCGTAATCAAATGTAAAATAACACTGCATTTTATAAATAAAATATACATTACAAAAGTTAAGTCAAGAGCAGCGAGTGAATTTTTTTTTCTGCCTTTTGTTGTTTGAATATTAGGCTGTTGTCACTTTAAGACCAAATGCACCGATTCAATATAATGTTACACCTGCTACACCTTTCTGTGAGCGTGCTTTAGATGTGTGAGCAGCACAGAAACAGAAACCAGCGTTGAATTAGTCTTCCGGAGTTTAACATCATCACTGCATTATTAATCAACAAAGGGCCTGTCCAAATACTGTCTTTGCACTTGACCACTTAAATGATGTATTTCCTGTATTTGGCCCAAGGGTTCAAGTGGACCCTTCAAGACCGCAAGTGTGTGTAGAACATTTGATTCCCTGATGGGATGTTTTTTTTAAAAACAAGTGTTTACAAAGCTGTGTTTTGATTTTCAATACTCTGCATTTTAAAAAAAACTTCTAAATGTCTGTTTAGTCCCTATGTAACAGAAGCCACAACTTAAAACTAAAAAGCAGTTGCAAATTTTGTACAAAATACACATCCTCAAAGCCATTCGATGACCAAAGTTGTCATTAAATTCTGAAAATTCCCTAGGACTACTAATTTGAACCCATTTACTGGCCATTTACAGGCACCTTTGAGTCCAGAGGAAAGCATATTATCCGTGTTGTCTGTCATTTCTGGATTCACGGAGAAGCATCACGGTGCATTTGTGGACTACACTGGAGAAAACTTACCCTGGTGATCTCCAGATTGTCCGAGTGCCAGATGACCACCGAGGAGCTTAAGATCTGCGGGATTAATTATTCATGCTTCCACCT
This sequence comes from Chrosomus eos, assembly GCA_036326025.1. Classification (NCBI taxonomy): domain Eukaryota; kingdom Metazoa; phylum Chordata; class Actinopteri; order Cypriniformes; family Leuciscidae; genus Chrosomus; species Chrosomus eos. Next base: position 26,409,811 of record CM070842.1, read on the forward strand.
GTGTGTCCCAACCATGTAGTACACATTTTTTAAAATAAAATAAAAGGTTTTTGCTACCTGTCTGAAATTGCCTTTTCTATGAATATAAAAAATAAAATATAAGACAAGTCCAATGCCATTTATGAGTTTTATTTTTTTGAATCCATCTCTACATCAGTGATTCTGACAGATTAAAGTTACGTGGTAAAATTGACATGTTAGCGTGTGGAGAACAGTGCGGTGGAGAAGACGGCCAACATTAACAGAGCCTCTGAGAGAGAGATGAGTGCGGAAATGCTGAATTCAGTCAAAATTAGGGTTGGCTTATCTCCTCTGATGTGAAAGAGGAAGGCAGACTGTCAAGACCCCCGATTTCTGAAGGATAAAGTAAGAAAAATGGGAAAATTAGAACAATTCACTTCATTGCAGTCAAGATATATTTAGTGAACTGTTTTTTTTTTTCAGAGATGTTATTCAGAACCGCGCAAAAAGTTCAAGAGAACAGCATTTATTTGAAAGGGAACTCTTTTAAAACATTAGAAATGTATTTTCTGGCACTTGATCAACTTAATGCTAAACAAAAGTATTGATTTCTTAAAAAAAAAAAAACGCACTGACTCTAAACTTTTGAATTATAGTATATATACAGTATGTAACCATACAGATATTAGGGCTGTCAGATCGATTAATCGCATCTAACATACTTTTTTTTTTTTTATATAGTGTACCGGTATTACATTTATTTATACATATATGTGTGTATATACACTACCGTTCAAAAGTTTGGGGTCAATCATATTTTTTATTTTTTTTTAAAGAAATTAATACTTTTCTTCAGAGAGGACTCATTAAATTGATCAAAAGTGACAGTAAAGACATTTATAATAATAGAAAATATTTATTTTTTAATTGAATGCTTTTCTCTTGAACTTTCAAATAATCCTGAAAAAAATGAATCACGGTTTGCACAAAAATATGAAGCAGCAAAACTGTTTTCAACTGTGATAATAATCATAAATGTTTCTTAATCATCATATTATAGTGATTTCTGTAGGATCATGTGACACTGAAGACTGGAGTAATGATGCTGAAAATTCAGCTTTGATCACAGGAATAAATGACACTTTACTATATATTCTCATAGAAAACTGCTGTTTTACATTAGAATAATTTTTCACAATATTACTGTTTTTTCTGTATTTTTAATCAAATAAACACAGCCTTGGTGAGCAGAAGAGACTTCTTTTAAACACATTAAAAATCTTACCGACCCCAAACTTTTGAATGGTAGTGTATATATGATATCTTATTTTAAAACTATAATTCCTGCAATAATTTTTGTATACTATCAGTGCTGTTTATTATGCAAAACCCTTTTCCCCAAAATCAGCTCATAAAATGTAAATCTAGCGAACTTTCTCTAAAAAAATGTACAATTGCACTTACCTTTTAATCTGAGATAAGAAAGAAAGTCTATGATGGTATGGACAACCTCCTCATCTGATATCCTCAGAGCTCCTAAAGACCAGAAACAAGATTTTATAAGGTTCATTATCATTTATTCTTGTAATTACAAAGCCTTGCTACAACATCTGTGAAAGTACATTATTAAACGTTAATGGCCATCTAAATGGATCGTTAAATACACTACCCAGCCTTAAGACCCAAGACTCTAATAAACCACACAGAAACTGATGTCAGCTAATTCAGACTGGCGGTGCATGTTTCTCACCTGTCTTGTAATCTTCTTCTATGGGCATTTCTCTCTTCCCCGCCAGCCCGTGCTTGTCACTCAGACTCCTGTGGCTGTCTATGGCATCTGATCACAAAGCACAACCACACATAATCACATTGATCGTTTGAACGACCCGAGCCACCAGACCCTGCCGCCCTGGCTGATATTCATAGACCTGCCTGTGGCACACATATGTTCCTAATGCGACAAGTCATTATCCAGGGAATATCTTTTTTGTTGTTGTTGTTGTTGTTGTTTTTGTTGTTTTTTGGGACAGATTGAGTAGAGCAACCTGCAGGACTTGAGTCATGGAATTGCTTTTTGTTGCAATGCGAAGCAAACACTCACACCCTTGTGGAAAAGAAGTGCACTTTCATAACCTTAGTATACTTTACTGTACTTGCATGTAATATAATATTAACTAAATAAAAATGTACTTAAATAGAGTCACGTTTAAAAAGTGCACTTTGTAATAATAATATCAAATTTAAAGTTGTACATTTATTATATTTCGATCATTTCTGTTGTGCTTTACAGAAGTACACTTATTTGGTGTGTTGAAACACACTAAAGTAATGTACTTGATTATAATTTTAACTGTAGTGTGTTAATATTGCATTTAAAATTAATACATTTTAAATACATAACATATTTTAGTTTACCATAAATACTTGTTAGTACCTTAATCATATTTTAACAGACAAATACATATAAAGATGTGCTTAAGCATTAAAAGCACTATAAACTATAACACATATTAATTTAATTGCAAATAACGTGCAATCGAGTGTCTGAAAACATTTACACTTAAGTATGTACTTTTAAAGTTTCTGTAATAAAAGTATGCTGAAGTGTACTTCTTTTTCACAATGCCAGCAAATGCAAAAAGAGCAAAAATGACAGCAGAAGCTCACAGCAAGAGTAAAAGCAAAAGAAAGAGTGAAATATCCCTTAATAGTCAACATTAACGCAAGAAAATTAGAGAAGATTATTGCTTATTAAAAAAAAAGGTTAATACTAATTAAAGACTAGCAGTTTGACAGTAGTATTACAAAGTTCATGAAGAAGAATACTTAATGCATTTATACACATACCTCACATAAAACATAATATACCAAACAGCATCCCAGCAATCGTTTCAGAGCATGATAAATACATCTTTCCAGTTTAGATGAAAAGATCTTTTTTTGATTCATGAATGGAAGCAAAACCGCAAATAGCACAAAGAGCAAAACATCACAGAGCAATTCCTCATCTGACTTCAACAACCTGCAGGAGCAATCTTACATTGACCAAGCAGATCTTCACTCCCCCTTGTACTGGGAGAATCCTTAATCTGTATAAGATGATCAATACGACCTGAAACACAGGGAGCTTCTGTAACTGACCTACACAACATCAGTGCACCCCAACACATTTCATCAGGAAACTACACGGGTTTAAGAAATGAGGAAAAAGAAGACATTAAAACAGCCCAGGTCTGAGGGACAAGATTACAGTTTATGTCAAGTTTAGGCAGGATCATTTCCCTCTGATTTTAAGGATAAGTTACGGGTTGGGATAGGGTTAAGACTACATTTTCAGAGAGTAATGTTGTTCCAGAATGTCTTACTTGGCAAAATGACGGGCGACCACTTAAATCATATGCAACTGTATTTCATAAACAAAGGTAAAGAGAGAAGACGTGTTGGAGAACTCACGAGGACCGAGGAGATACCCAGCACTGTTGAGGGTCCATCCTCTCTTCTCTTTTGCCTGTTTTATAGAATATATAAACACATTTAAATATAAAACCCCAATTACACAAGATAGTTTGTTGGTTCAAAGTCCTTAATAATCTTTTTTTTCTTTTTTGTATCTTTTTGATACATTTTTTTTACAATTTTTTATCTTTTTTCTATTTTTGTACTTTATCTTGTATAGTGCTATGGACCATTTTATATGTAAGTCCTGAATAAAGAATGATGATGATGATGATGATATCTGTCATCCACACTAAAAATCATAGAAATATCACACACTGTAAAAATAAATAAATAAACGTGCTATACCTTACATTTTCAGGTGCAATCGACTTTTATACTTGGATGTTTAAGTCATTTCCACTTAAATTACACTAAACTGATTTTAATATTTTAGGTTGAAAATTGCTTATATTGTTTTGATGAGTTAAAGCAATGTAAAAATATAGCTTTTTTTGTGTGTGTATTTTCTAGCTTTTTACTGTTATCAAGTGTTTTTTAATTACATTATTTGTTTGTCCAAAACGATTGTTTGCAATTTAACGTTAAATTTACGCGATAGGTCAACGAGCAGTCTTTTTTTTTCTCACGCAGCAACAGTGGAAATGTTTCTTTTTTTAATAGCGAAGACTTGTGTTTAAACAGAATTGACTTCAAGAAAAAGCCACCCTGAGAATAATTCACTCGAGTTAGGGGGAAAAAATGTGACAACTTGCCCCGGTCTGCCCTATAACAGTTTTCCCAGAGGATTTTTTCCGCGAATTTGCATTAAAACATACAGCATTAAATAAGAAAATAATTTTGAATCTTACCGCAATCACCATTCCGAGTGTTTCCGAAAGAAAAGCACATACAATAAGAGAGGCACAAACTCCAGCGACACACCTGTTCATCTGAAACAGCATTATTCATGCGTTATAAAACACACACAACGTGCATAAGCAAACCTGCAAACGAAAACAGGGAGGATTAGGGAGATCGAGAACTTACCCTGAGTATCAGTTGGGTCTTTGGAGAGTAAAAACACTAGTGAAATAAATCCTCCTTGCTCGTGCTGCTCTGATCCTCCTGGAATTGGAGGCTTTTATTGAAAGGGAATGTCTCACCTCTGACGTATTTACGTCAAAAGGTGAAAGACAGTCTCTTCATCACTGACGACAAAGCAAGTTACCAATCGAGTCCATGAGATCATTTGATTAACGTCTTTTTGATTGTTGTGGCCTATAAGTCACGGTTTTAGATGCCACTCCACGACCACTAGTATATATTTTTAGACATTTATCTAGTTTGACATTGCCAGCCCAGCATAGCTTCACACATTTTACAATAACAGAAATATTATTTTGCTTCACAGATAATGTTTTTGTTGTTGACCAATAAATTAGTACATATGGGTCTAGCGATCTCGAGATGATCAAATGGAGAAATCTTTTTTTTTTAATCTAAAGCGTTAAGGTTTTAGAAATGCAACCTTTGTGTTCATGCATTTGTTCCATACATTTTTTAAAATGAGAATGAATTGAATTGCTACACACACAAATTACATGATCAATAAGTTATGATGACAACATGTTTTTTACATTGCTTTATCTCATCACAAAAAAGTGGAAAATTGCTTAACTTATTTTAAGTCATACAAGATTCAACTCAGTCAGTTTAATGTAATTTAAGTTGAAATGACTTTAAGTTGATTATACTTAAAAATGTAAGCGACTATTTTTTTGTGGGCCAGATATGTGTAGTCCCATTTGTATCTATACACACTGTAGGGGCAACATGTGATGAAACATAAATGTAATAATGGGAGAAATAATATACATTTTCATATAGGTTTTCATATTTCATTTCCTGATAAACATGATATAGGTCATGATGACCTCTAGTGGACATGTATGAAATCAATGCCCTGTTTTGTAACAGAAAGTCCTATTTTGATTAAAACCCCCATAACATTTTCATGAGATGTTGATTTATGATAAACTATTTGAAAAGTTGTCAGATTTAAATGATAATTACAAAATATTATCATATTTTTTTTTCATATAAGGGCTAAATTTGATTACTAAATGAATGTGTTATTTTAAATAGGAGAAGTTGTTGTCCTCTAAACATTTGGTATATCTGAAAAGCCCTGAATGTGCTCTTTATGGGACATTCAGAAACTGTGACATTTATGGTGTCAGAGAAATACACTAAAATATAACATCACTCTCCATGATCACTATTCTCCATTATTCAAACCACAAGAGGCCATTTTGAAATGCTTTATTGAGTGCTGAAGTCAATATGGGTTCATTTGTTCATACGGGTGGATTGTACATTCCAACAAAGCGCAGTTTCACAAAGCCATTCTTGCATTTGTCAAGATCCCATGACCTTGAGATACGTCCTGCTTCCAAGTAAACATACTGGCTGGCAATCACGAAAATAACAATTACTCCAAAAATAATTAACAAGATGAATATAAGTCTGATTGCTCTTCTCAAAAGGCTTTGTTCCTTCTGTTGGAAAGGACTCTCGGATTCCTTACTGCCTATTTCCGTGTGTTTGGTTTGAGCCTGTATGAAGGTCTCCTCCACCTGATTCTCAGTGTCTTGAGCGCCACGTTCTTGAGTGTCTGCATGGCATTTCTTCTGATGGTGTCCCAGACCAATAGGATGGATGACTGTTGGTGATGAGGCCCTTGATGAAATGGAACAGAGTGAGTACAGTTCATCTGTTCTTCTAAAGAAATCAGTTAAAGGGATAGTTCACCCAAAAATGAAAATTCTGTCTTCGGAACACAAATTAAGATATTTGTGATTAAATCTGAGAGCTGGATCACTCCTCCATAGGCTTCTAAGGGATTGAAACTTGACAGCCCCGAAAAGTAAAGAAATCGTTAAAAGAGTCCAAGTGACTACAGTGGCTAGATCTTAAGTTTATCAAGCGACGAGAATACTTTTTGCATGCAAAAAAACACAAACATGAAGACTTTATTCAACCATCTCTTCTCTTCCATGTCATTCTCCTAAGCTGTTGACGTAGTGTAACTGCGCAGCGCTTCTGTGTTATACGTCACACGTAGGCTCACTATTGGCCGGCGCTGGTCATGTGTGTGTGATGCGTGTGACGTTCAACCAGAAGCGTCGCGCAATAACACTACGTGAAATCTCCAGGCCCAAAGAGAATACTTGAATAGAGTCGCTATTTTAATTTGTTTTTTTGCGCTCAAAAAGTATTCTCGTAGCTCGATAAACTTAAGATTGAGCCACTGTAGTCACTTGGACTCTTTTAACGATTTCTTTATTAACTTTTCGGGGCTGTCAAGTTTCAATCCCTTAGAAGCCTATGGAGGAGTGATCCAGCTCTCAGATTTAATCACAAATATCTTAATTTGTGTTCCGAAGATGAACGAAGGTCTTACGGGGTTGGAACGACATGAGGGAGAGTAATTACTGACAGAATTTTCATTTTTGGGTGAACTATTCCTTTAATGCAACTGTGTAGGCCTATGGTTTCTTATTGTAATTTAGAAGAACACTGGAATAAATTGCTTACATTTTAGATTAAATGAATATAATCATTAGATCCCATACAATATAAGTTACACTTTGTTTTAAGGTCCAATTTGTTACAGTGTAATTATATAGGCCTATGTAAGTACTGAGTAATAATATTATTTAACTTAATGTACTTACTATAAGGATAGGGTACGATTACAATTTAGTTGCATGTAATGATGCATACTTTACTGTTATGTGGTAGCTACATGTAACAAGTAACAAGGACACTAAAATGTTACTCAATATCATTAGAACATAATTAGCAGTACACACATCAATGAAAGAGGAAAATGAAGTTTACCTTGCAAGCTGTTCCTGGTTTAAATTTAGGCTCGTGGTTCCATGCATACTAATGAGAAATCTGAAGACTGCCCGAGAACGGCCGTTACAGCAGGACTCGACTTTGTTCATGGCCGAAGATGTCTCAATGGTGACCTATGAAACAGACATTTTAATATCATCTCAATTGTCATTCAGTATATAGTTTCGGCTATTGTGTGAATTATAAACTGACTTTCAGGGGTTCACGATTGTTTTAAAGGCATTTCCAACGTTAAAAAACCGCGTAATCTGATCTGTTTACGTCTCGCGAAACGCATAACGCATAACGTTATTGTCCATTTGGATCAACAGACGCAGCTAAACGTCAATGATATGATTAAAAAGACTTAGAAGATTTTGTTATATTTGAGATGCGTAAATATTAGTAGCCTAACTTACTTGTCATGATTAATCGACGTATTCATAAACTTTGAAAGCTGTTGAAATATAAACTTTACTGCATTTTTTGAACGCTGCTCGACACAGGCTATTAAAAGGCCTAACTTAACGTTACGTTTAAGTTATAGTTATAGTTATAAAAAATAAGATTACGATGGCTTCTTGATTTCAGCTAACGTTAGGCTACTTCTTACGTTCACCTCGAATTCAAACGAAGACATCAAGAGAAACAAACCTAATAGTCCTAACGTTAGTTATTGTGTTTAGAATAAATTAAACTCAGTCACTAGCCTCTTGCTTTTTCAAGTCCGTCTTCTGTTGCATGTCTGTTCCGTGTTACTGCTAAGGGACAAAACACAAATCACTAATTTGACTAGCTAATGATCCCGGAACATAATTCAAAATCATAGGACTAGTGTTACCATGGTTACCTTTAATATTACCACCGAACGCGACATTCTCACGCAAGTCAAATGAACCTATCAGACTAAACGCTAATTTGTCATTCATCTTTAATTTAAACGTTTGATAAAACTTCAAGTCCTTCCTAAAACATAGACATCTATTTTAATCATATTGTAATTTACTGGAATATTCGTTTCTGATTGGTCAATAGCATCATCGCATCACGACTTTATTAGAAGCCCTATTAAAAATAAACTAAAATCACTATTTATTTATAAAGATTTTTAAATCAACAATTTTAAATGAACTAGCCTGAGTGATTAGCTCTCCTAGTGTGAGCAGCATATCAAATTCAGACTAATTTTCCCATTTATTATTTTTTATGTCCTAAATAAGTAGGCCTTATGTTAGCATTTCACAGCCATAATTACACTCTCTTTGTGTCTATTATGAGATCACATCAAAGAAAACCATGATTTGGCTCATTATGACGCATGATGTCCTGATGGCCACAATTGAACTGACTCTTGTCAGATTTGTGGTGGACTTTCTTTTCTTGTCTGAAGAAGACTCCCTCCCTGTATAGTGATTCAGATCCAGTATATAGGCCTATATTCAGATTTTCAAACCAGAATTAGTCTTTTAGTCATGGTAGCAAATGAGCAAAAACAAACAAATTTTCTATTCTTGTCACACATTTGTTATTTTTATGTGTTCAGATTTGTCTCTAGGGAAACCAACCTAGTAGGTACCATAAACCTTTTTATTTTAGTAAAAATAAGTTTATTTTAGAGTCTATTACCCGGCAGAGCATTTCCTCCTTTTGCGCCATTTAACATTATTGTCACTTATATTGTGGTTCCACAGCTGTCAGTTTCTCACCTCTGCTGAGCATAAATGCTTGTGTGTTTGTGATGGAACCAAAGACACGCTCTGCTTAGATGTCACGTTGTGTTTAGCTATAGGGACTGGATGAAATAGAAGTGCAAGACAAGGTAATGTGATTCAAATCAGAGTCTTTTATGTCAAAATGTCATGAGGAACATTCAGGCTTTACACTTTTAAAAATCAAGTTTCCAAAAGAGTTTTTTTTAAGAGTTCCCCAAAGAACCTTTCAATGAACAGTTCTTAAAATAACCAATTTTATATTATTTTTAAGAACTATTTTTTACAATATTGTAAAAACTGCTGGAAGTATGTAACCGGCATGTTGATATCATGAAGTGACCATGCCCACTAATAGACATCTTGTGGTTTTTGTTTGTCTTTGTTTAGTACTCCAGCTGCACCCTAGAGAGTGTGGCCACGTCCAGTCTTTCACAGCACTATTTTCAGTGGAAAACTACAATTGATACAATAACTTTTGCTTAGAATCAAATATGCACTTTTAGATGGTTATTATGCTGCTCTTACGCTTTGGCATACAGACAAATAATTCAGACGTTAATTTGTACCAAACTGGTCTGACTCCAAGTTGATTAGGTTGGTGTGATTAGGTTATACTGAATACAGGGTCAAGAAAAGATGCTTGTATGAAATTTAACATAATCAACGGTATAATTTGGTTAGTAGTGAGATATGGCAGTTTAAAGTAAAGGATTTCTGATAGTCACTCCAGATTGTTTGTTTTCCAAGACGATATGTTCAGGTTTGCTCAGAAGAACTGCATCAGAAAGACTTGTGCAGAACGCAACAAGGGATATTTCTGAACAACACTCAGTTTCAGAGGTGTAAAGAGTAGCCTACCTGAAAAACCATCAGTAAAGTATCTATACTGTACAGGGAAAATTACTCCATTATAAGTTACAAGTTACCAATTTCACTGGAGTAAAAGTCTTAGGGCCTACAAAATCCAAACCAGATAGGCCTCTATGTATTGTAAGTAAAATTTTACTCTTAATCAGAGATGGACAAAGTACACAACTTCCTTCCTTGAGTGAAAGATACTACAAATATTGCTCTGTTACAAGTAAAAGTCTAACTCCAGGTTAAAATTCATACTAATGCCAACAAACTTTAAATAGGGCACTCTTTGAGGGAACGTCCACAATGGTTTCCGACACCCAAATGGCTGTTCCCTCAAATAGTGCCCTATTAAAGTTTGTTTAAATTAGTATGAATATGTTAGCCTTACTGTTATCTATAAGCTAGTGTGCTCCAAAACAATGAAGACCAAACCCATTGGTGAAAATTAAAATCAGGTTGATGTCAGAATCCAACATCAGATTGACGCTAATCTCCAATGTTAGACAGACGTTGTATACTGGTTGAAAATTAAAATCTGACGTCAACCCGACTTTCATTTCGGACAGACGTTGGATGTTGACGTCAATCTGACGTCATGTTCTGACATCATACTGATGTCGTGTTCGTTGTGTTCAGACGTCAAACTAACTTTATTTTCCAAAATCCAGCATCTGTCCGACGTTAGATGTTGACGTCAATCTGTATAGATACTCAAATAGTGTACAGTACTGAAGTATTTTACTCAAGTTACTGTTCACCTCTGCTCATAATGAATATAGTACATATACTTTTTCAAAAAATTAAGCAACTAGGGAGTAAAAGTTGCTAAGAATGTTTGGTAACACTTTATTTTAAGGTGACTTAGATACATGTTACACATTATGACTATATTAATAACAGTAAATTAGGCATAATTACAAGTAACTAACTCTAAACCAAACCCTAACCGTAACTATAAGTATTCATTAATATTACTCAGTACTTAGAGTAAGTACAATGTAACTATGTCACCTTAAAATAAAGTGTTATCTAACTTTGATACACATTTAAACTCCAAAGTAGAGAAAAATATACAGTAACTAGTTATAAAAAAAAGTACAGTAACTAATTACATTTATTTAAAATACTTTACTGCTTAGTTTACTCTTTGCTCTCAGAGCTTCTACTGTTCCCCTTGAGTAAAATACTGTGGCTGCATCCAAAAAATGAGAAGATAAAAACCCTCGCATTTTAATACAAAATGTGTATTTAAAGGTGCTCTATGTAACTTTTAGCGGCCTCTAGCGGTGATGTTTCAGATTGCAACCAATTTTTACAAGAGCGCTCGTGCTCGAACTCATAGACAATACCGTCTATTACGCAAATATCTGGGCGAATACTAGACGGATTAGGCGAGCACCGAGCTCGTTGGGACCATCTAGTCGAGCTGAAAAGAACCATATAAGTTCCATAGTTTTTGGTGGTGTTTTAGGGAAGATATTAGCAGAAAACCATCGGGCGCGCTGCAAAATTGCGGACGCCGGTGACGTCACGATCTCAGAAGTAAATCGCTCGTATCTCTGGAACGCAAAGACCCAGAGAGCTCAAATTCGGGGAGGAGGTCCCAGGGGGACCCTTGCCCGAACGCTAGAGTGGCGGGCCTCGGGGATCCCCCCTACCGGATCGCCGTTCGCTGGGACCCCCGATTTCGAACGGCTATAACTCGGGGAGCTGGGCGAGTTGGACCTCGGGGGTGGGCTCGTTCAAAAGGCCCTGTCCAGCAATATTGATCAAAGATTGACCGAGATATAAGCCGAAAAACGTGCACCTTTGATCGGACGTAACTCCCTGACCGACTACAATAGACTGTATAAGGAGAGAGGCTCGGGAGTGCGCATGCACGTCACATCCGTTGGATTTCGCAGTAAATCCGACCCGGAGACTTCACATAGAAATAGGAATACTGGCCTTCAGAGGTAATAGCAAAACTCGACAAGTGGATCAATGTAATGTGTGATTACAACCCCTTCACACACAAGCAATAAAAAAAGGATTCATTTTATTAGAAAAGTTACATATAGCACCTTTAACATTTATTCAATTGATTGTTCAGTTATCAAATGTAACTTCTGTAGCTTGTAAGCGCATTATTGATGAAACTTTTTGATGACGATAAGGGGCATTTTCTGCACATACATGGACGTACATTTCTTCTGTTATAGGATACATCACGACGAGTAGAAAATCTCCACCGTGTCAGGTCACACCAGCACACACTGTCAGATATCCTCTCACACACTCCTGCAATAACAAGCTAAAGCCTGCTGACTTTTAGTGCTTTTAGAGCAATCTCCTCTGATGCTACCATCAAAGAAATGGGACACATCACAAAATATAAATGATTAGGTCTGTTATAAGGCAGGATGAGGCTTAAGATCAGGAGGGCTGGGTGAATGTACCAACCCATTGTCAGAGGAGAAAAACAGCACAGAGACACGGGTGACGTCTCGAAGAACAGTGGGAGACATTAGCTTGAAGCTCCATTTCACTCTGCTTCCCAGAAGTGTGCATCTTTCCGAAAGCTATAACACCGTATTAGCATTACAATGGTAGATTGGTGACAATGCGTGTGTGGAAGCCATTTAAATAATGGAGTGGGATTAGGGGTATTAAAAAACTGGATTTCACCTCAGCGGATGGTCATGACTTCTGGTGTGATGAATGAAACAGGTCAGTGCGAATCTAAGGATACCTGAACAGAAATCCTTGCAAAATATTTGAATATAAAATTAAAATGATATAAAATATAAGTTTCCCTCAGAATAAACACAAAAAGACGGCATGGAAAGACAGTCCACATGCTCAAAATTGATCTTTGTAGTCTTTACGTGCCATACATATCTGACTACATTTATTAAAATGAAAAGGGACAGGAAAGATCAGGGTTTTGATTTCTGTCCATTGAAGTCCAGACACAGATCGAGTCTCTTCGGGATATGGATTAGTTTCACAATCTCTTTATGAACTTTTTGAAGCGTAAAAGCGGTAGTTGCGTAGCGGTCAATGGAGGAACAGTAATCTCTCAGATTTCATCAAAAATATCTTCATTTGTGTTCTGAAGATCAACGAAAGTCTTAAGGGTTTGGAATGACATGAGGGTGAGTAAACGACAGAACGATATTGTACGCTAATATAGTTATCGTTATGTTATCAATACAGTTATTGTTTTTTATGTGAACGGGGCTTAAAGCGATAGTTCACCCAAAAATGAAAATTCTGTCAGTAATTACTCTCCCTCATGCTGTTCCAACCCCGTAAGACTTTCGTTCATCTTCGGAACACAAATTAAGATATTTGTGATTAAATCTGAGAGCTGGATCACTCCTCCATAGGCTTCTAAGGGATTGAAACTTGACAGCCACGAAAAGTTATTAAAGAAATCGTTTAAAATAGTCCAAGTGACTACAGTGGCTAGATCTTAAGTTTATCAAGCGACGAGAATACTTTTTGCGTGCAAAAAAACACAAAAATAACGACTTTATTCAACCATCTCTTCTCTTCCGTGTCTTTCTCCTAAGCTGTTGACGTAGTGTAACAGCGCAGCGCTTCTGTGTTATACGTCACACGTAGCCTCACTATTGGCTGACGCTGGTCATGTGTGTGATGCGTGTGACGTTCAACCAAAAGCGTTGCGCAATAACACTACTTGAAATCTCCAGGCCCAAAGAGAATACTTGAATAGAGTCGCTATTTTAGTTTGTTTTTTTGCGCTCAAAAAATATTCTCGCAGCTCGATAAACTTAAGATTGAGTCACTGTAGTCAGTTGGACTCTTTTAACGATTTCTTTAATAACTTTTCGGGGCTGTCAAGTTTCAATCCCTTAGAAGCCTATGGAGGAGTGATCCAGCTCTCAGATTTAATCACAAATATCTTCATTTGTGTTCCGAAGATGAACGAAGGTCTTACGGGTTTGGAACGACATGAGGGTGAGTAATTACTGACAGAATTTTTCATTTTTGGGTGAACTATCGCTTTAAATTGGTCATAGGCTATTAGTCAGAAATAAAGCATATGGCCTAGGGAAGTAGCTTGTATGAACATTTAAACCTCGTCATCGAATCAGGACAATGTCCTGCATGACACATGGCCTGTGTCCTAAACCTCTTGTTCTGGACTTTAATGAAAGCTTTATTGTGTTGTGTCAGACAGTAATTCTGAGCGAATACCCAAAGTGTGTCTGCCTCCTGTCAGTATCGACAAAACAGTCTTTACAAATGTTGTTTAAATTTCTGTGCTGCTTTAAATTGAGTTAAAGGTCAAAGTTTCAGTTATAACGGATAAAAATGAGCCGCGTCACAGAAACGGACAAATAAAAAATAAATGCTAAAAAACTGACAAAAATCTGTCAAATTCTTAAATCATTTTTTCTTTAACCATTGATTAATATATATATATATATATAATATATATATATATATATATATATATATATATATATATAATATATATATATATATATATATATATATATAATATATATACATACATACATAAAACATACTATATGTTAAAAATATATATCAAAATATATTTTATGAAGCTACTTTAAGACACTCTACTCTGTCCTTTTCTTACGAAATAATGTCTAATTTTGTCTAATTTGTCCAAAGAACTCTTTGTCAAAAGAAACCTGATAGTATATTAGCAAAAACCTTTGACATGTGCAAATTACACTCAATTCATCAGTTCTTTACTACCTTAGTAATAAAAGAGCGCAACATTAGCAATTTTCAAAACATTATAGTGTCACACTGCAATTATGGGTTATTTGGAAAGATGGGGGATAATAGCTCACACACTCTGCGAACACGTTTATCTTACTGTGATGCGCTAGTTCAACACGCTGGGAAAATGTTGCACAAGCTCATAAACTTCTGTGTGGCAGCAATGCCTGGCCATTTATGTCATAACATCGCTTTCAAGATGTCCCATTTTATTTTACAGCTTTGTTTTTTAATGTCACTCACTGATCAAAATCATGTTTGTTCCTTTCACAGACAGTCGTTTCTTTTGACTCTGTGGACTTCCACTAAAATTAAAGAGATTAAACTAGGCCTACCCTAAATTAAACACACTCTCGCTAGTTTTTAGTTTTTCTGCTGACAACACCTAATCAAAAAGTAAGTTAACATTTGAATAATCTGAAGAACACTTTGTTTTTCTACTATAAAGAACCTTTTGTGGAATGGATGTTAAAGGTTCTTTGTGGAAACTATTGATGAAAGAACCTTCATTTTTAATAGTCCCAATGAAAAACATATTTTACATCACATCTCAAATGACTAATTATTCTCTGATAGAAATGACAGTTGAGGAAAAATACAATTTTTTTTTTTGGAATAAAATTGACGACTTCTTTGCTCTTCACTGACACTGTTGGTAAACAACTGCACTTATTTTAGGAACAAATAAAACTTAATTAGTGGCTTAATTAATAACAAAAAGACAGACAGACAGACAGACAGACAGACAGACAGACAGACAGACAGACAGACAGACAGACAGACAGATAGATAGATAGATAGATAGATAGATAGATAGATTAGATAGATAGATAGATAGATAGATAATAGATAGATAGATAGATAGATAGATAGATAGATAGATGCAGCCATGTGTGAATCAAGTCCATCAAACTTTAGTTACCCACCACATTATGTGGGCTGATGTCCTCAGATTACACCGTATTACAGTGTGATTGAAGAATGTGAAAGTGTGTGTGAGGTTTGTTTGTCTCAGTTCTCTCTCCACACACACACACACAACACCACACACACACACACACACACACACACACACACACACACACACACACACACACACACACACCACACACACACACACACACACACACCCACACACACACACAACACACACACACACACATCAGAGAGCTGCAGTCACCCTCCTTCTGATGACAGACAGAAACTCGCTGCTGAAAGGAAACAAATGATATCACCACTGCCATAACACTCGTCTGTTCTGTGTGTGTGTGTGTGTGTGTGTGTGTGTGTGTGTGTTGTGTGTGTGTGTGTGTGTGTGTGTGTGTGTGTGTGTGTGTGTGTGTGTGTGTGTGTGTGAACCCTTTCCTCTCTTATGTGTGCTATACATGAACAGGGAGACTGTATATCTATCTATAAAATCTTTTTATCTGATGGTATTTCATGCTTGTTGCTTAACATTTCAGTTGCAACTTCAATGAGCTGACAGAAAAAAAGTCCAACATATTTATGTATAATAAGTCTCTTTGATGAGAAATCATCTGCTTAGAGCATATAAATGCCAATTAATTTTCAAGGCTTGTTAAATTTTATGATCAGATCATCTTATTTTTAGCAGTGTTTTGATAATGCGTGCAAAACAATGCAGTCCATTGATTTGAATTTAATATGTTTCCCTCCAATTTTTTCCAAAAACAACAGGAGGAAATATGTTTGGTCATGCATGTATCAAACAAGGATGTGATATCAACAAGGCAATATAAAATTAGCAAAGAAACTTGAACAAAAAAAAATGAAAGCAATGTCAACTGTACAGAATCAAACCGCAGCTATAAGTGACACAGAAGTTACAATAATCTTTTCTTTTACTTACTCTGGGTTCAAAGTAAATGCTCAGAGCTTCAGTTGTTTCCTGGTGAACGAAACTTTCTGAAGATTTTGTAGCAGAATCACGTGAACAATTCTAACAATTATTTTTTTTTCATTGGTTGTTGCGTTAAATCTTACGCAGAAACAATAGTGCTGTTTTCTGATTTGGCTATTGTGTAGCCAATTTCTTTTTTCTTTTCTGTCGGCATATTAAATATATAATAAATCGTTTTTTCCGCGTGAGAAATACAATGTGTGGGCGGGAGTGCGTGACAAAAGATCGAGCCCTGATTATGTTAATCAGTAATTGGGTGGGTCGTTGAATCCTTAGGTTTGTTATTGGTGGATCTCATGTGAGTGACAAGTTGCCCCGCCCTTACGCCAGTAAACATCACATCAGAGAGACCTGGCAAAGGCAACAGGCAACTAATTAAACAAATAATAATTGTAATGTTATTTAAAAACACCCTCGTTGCTTAAATAACATTTAAATATTCTATAGCTATAGTGTCTAAACATTTATTCTATCTTTAACTCGGGCATTACAGTTTTAAATTACATTAAAATACGAGATTAATAGGATTTTTGTGTTAAAAAAAAAAATATTTTCCGCGCATGCGCGTCGAACAAAAACTCAACTAGATATTTGATTAATCAAGTACATCATCGCGCTACAGGCTCCAGCATTTTAGGAGTCTCGTTAATCAGAAAAAAACTCAGTTCAGGTCATGGAGCTGCTAGTAATGAGATGATGAGACAGTGAACAAACCTGAACAACTAATGTCAAAATTGTCAGCATAACCAGCCAGGAAGACCAGATAACAGCAGACAACTGGATCTGATAGATGGAGAACTAAATCGCATAATCAACACTGCATGCGACCTCATTGTAACAAATTTAAATCATTATTATTCCTATATAAAAGTGATTTATCATTCACGACCTAAACCCTTATTTATTGAGTAGCAGCAGCTACTGACAGTGTGTTACTCTTTTGTAGAAGAATCTTAAAGGTACATTTTCGTCCCAAAAATGTAAAGTTCGGAACACGAGTTTAAAAAAAAATCAGTAAATGAATTGCCTAGCCCTAGTGTTTACACAACCTATGAGAAAGAGAAATACAATAAGTATGAAAGTTAAGAATTTAAAGCATTTCTAGTGTGACCGTGCGTATTTCCATGCTATTTTGCAATATTTTACTGCCACCTATTGGACTCTAAGCAAAAATGCAGTGTACTGACCTGCAAACTTTAGCCATGCAATTTGTTCCCTTCACAAAGCAGTTGCCAGTAAAAACACCAGCCCTGGAGCGAAGCAGGACTGGCCTTGCCCCGACCACCGGCACAAACTCTCACTCACAAATATGTTTGATTCACAGACAAAACCTTTTCTTTCTTGCTGGCACAGATAGCGTTTTATTACAAAAAGAAAAAAAAAAGTTGATGCATGATCATTGTAGCATTACCAGGAATATATGGAGGGATTATTGGGTCAGATTGAAAACAAAAAAGTCTAAAACTAAAAGTCTAAAAACGAAAACCAAAAGTCTAAGTTTGAAACTAAAAGTCTAAGTCGAAAACGAATTTGGTATTTAGGATAAGGCATTTGGTATTTAGGATTGGGCATTTGGTATTTAGGATAGGGCATTTGGTCATTTAGCCATTTAGGATTTAGGATTGGGCATTTAGGGATTTAGGATTGGGCATTTAATCATTTAGCCATTTAGTATTGAGCATTTGAGGATTGAGGATTGAGGAGTGTATGCAAATAAGGAGGTGTGGCCCAAATACTGGAGGCTGGGTTTGAAATGGCTGGTGCGCAGATGCACCTTATGGACAGCAGAGGGAGCTCCAGTGCTAAAGGAGCACACTGTACAGCAAACACAGCAAGGGAGCAGGTCTGCAGCGAGGACTGTACTTTATAATGTGATATGATAACTTCAACTTAATGACAGCGTTGTATAGGGGTACTGGAACGGTACATGTATTCCTATTGAACCGAAACGGTTTGCCTACGCGCGTCACGGTTCTGTGCGTTGCGTTCATGTAGGCCTAGTCTCTTTTCTGTAGGCTATATAGTTTTCCTCCCATAGAGCATATTATAAAGAAAAAGCTTAACGTCAATGCAGTAAGACGGTGATATTTAAACTCAGTAGCCAATACACCTTCCTGAACATGCAACGCGCGATTGCACGTGAAGCATTTTATAATGGTTTTCTATGGGTGTTGTTCATAATCTGATGTAATGTTTGCCTCTATAAAGTATGCTTTATTAATAGGGTAGGCCTATATTATTGTGTACTAAATTTGGTGCTTCAATATCACTCTCATTAAGCGTCTTAAATGCGGAAGAGCGCTTGATTACGCTGCCGTTGTCTGTTTTAGCAGAATACTGCCATCTAGTGGTAGCAGGTTTTCTCAGACAGCTGTGTGTGGATCGTGCCAGGCGAAACCCGCGAAATGAAAGTCTCAAAATCCAAATGAATCAAATAGGATCGACTCAGAAACGAGTCAATGAATGCACGCGTGTCACCTGATCCAACAAATGCACATCTTACTTGTTGCATGCACAAATTCTGGCCTACATTAATACAAAATCGAGGTTTTGTATTAACAAATATGTCTCTATTTGTACAAAATGCTGCACATTCATGTGATTTTGAATTTTGCACACACAAGTTGTATTGTATTAGTTTAAATGTAGTGACGCACATTTGTGAATTTGTCAAATGATGGGTAGTTGTGCACACATTAATAATTAGCACCAGGCCTATTCATTTGTAGTTGTTTGTGTGTGGGTTGTGAAATGCTTAAAAACCGCGAAAAGAAAGTCTCAAAATCCAAATGAATTCAAATTAGATCGACAAAGAAAAGACGTCAATGAATGCACGCGCGTCACCTGATCCACACATTGCACATCTTCTGTGTTGCATGTGCAAATTATGATACACTAATACAAAGGAAAACATTTGTATTCACAAAAATGTCTTTATTTGTACAAATTGGCTTCACATTCATTCAATTTTGAATTTTGCACATGCGAGTTGAAAGGAATGGATAAAACATTTCTGCAAACATGTAACAAGTTCATTGATAAGTGTGCTTGCACGTGTTAATCATTTTGATACTATAATCATCCCATAAGAAATGGGTAATTTGATCAGGAGCACTGATTGGGAACACAATCTTATTTTGGGGGGAAATATCCAAAATATCAGCTATCAGAACACTTTGATGTATTTGCATCTCTTTGAAGCTCTTGCTTATCGTGTCAAACATTTGTAGAGCACAATAAATATGTCTCAATGAGTTTCTTTTTTCATATAGGAGCCTAAGATGAAGATGTTGATCATGAAGTGTGTTTTGAATCGCTGTGTTTCTCCAGCTGTTCTTCTCTGCGGTTGTTATAAAGCCGAAGTGAGGATAAAAGATTTGCACATTTTTATATACTACACATTTTGCACTTATTTACTTACTGTATTGTTTATAAGTGCAGTTGACAGTTATGTTATGTATAATCTATATCTATATCCATAACATAACTGTAAACTGCACTAATATATATATATATATATATATATTTTTTTTTAAATCTTTTTTTTATCTTCACAGTATAGATTTGGGGACCTACACTGTAAAAAAAGTTAACTCATTATTTTGAGTTATCTTTTTGCATGGGTTTTTTTTTAGTTTAACTAACTTATTTCGATAAGTTGAGGACAAGAAAAATTAAAATTTCTTGTTGTCTGGACAATCTAGTTAAAAAAATAAGTTGAAATAACTAAATTGCTAAAATATTTTTTACAGTGTATGCTGTATTTGTTGGTGGTGAGACTGTGGAGGGAAAGATGGATGATCAGAATATTTTTTGAGATGATAAGTATGACATCATATCTTTCACATTTATTACAAAATCTTTTAAAGACTGTCCATACCCACCATAAATTCATTAAGCTTTTAAGAATGCATCACTTTTCAACAGGGAAACCACCCCGGCTGCCGATTCACTACAGATCCAGGTCCCTTTAAAGTGTACAATTATTTAGACGGAAAACTCAAACCACAGAACAACGGCTGACATGATCAGAACCATTGAAGAACTAATGAGAACGATGAGTGTAAAAAAATATGTTCTCTCTAATAATTGTGAACATGTTGCCACAAAGGTTCGATATGGTGAAGCCCACTGCAATCAGGTATGGCATATCAATCATTTAAAAATACCTCTTACAATCTGACCATTTGGACATTCTGATAAATGATGTTCTTTATTATGGATATATTTGTGTAGAAGGGAACCATATTTGGAGCGGCCATGGAATGAAAAAATAAAAAACGTCGCTTGAAGATCAGCATCACTCTCTTCTTTTCCTTTTAATCTTCCTAACTGTAAAGAAGATCTTAATAAACCTGCAAGAATGAAGTAAATGTGCAGTTTGTCTTGTCTGTTGATTTAACAGTTCTACATACTTTTTGACACTATATGTTTGTGGTGAGAGCTGGTATAAACTCCCAGTTTCCTGAAGAACGCCTGGTATCGAAGTAGCCAATGGCCTTTTGGTGTCAGGGCAGAATTAGGATAAAACCCTTACTAGCTTGTTTATATTATACCAGAAAATCTAGGTGTACGCCTACACTTCATGTGAAACAATAATCATCATTTACAACCCTTAATAAAATTCATGCTCTGGCACCAATCTCTCGTGGGTCTTTCGTTGTTCCTTGAGTTTGCAGTAAAACTGTAATACTCTTTTCTAGTGTGTGTGTGTGTGTGTGTGTGTGTGTGTGTGGTGTGTTGTGTGTGTGTGTGTGTGGTGTGTGTGTGTGTGTGTGTGTGTGTGTGTGTGTGTGTGTGTGTGTGGGTGTGTGTGTGTGTGTGTGTGTGTGTGTGTGTGTGTGTGTGTCTCTCTGAGTGTATTTGGAGGTACATTTAATTCCATATTAAAATAATCCACTACAATGTTAATTTTGTCTTAAAAACAATAGATCAAAAATAGATGTCAGCGCTCAGTACAGCATTAAAGGCAGCAGCAGGGCATATAAAATGTAAATTACAGTTTTTCTCGATTGTTTACACACATTTTCTGAAAAATGCCTCATATTCTCAGAACTCTACACACAAATCAAAAAACACACACACACAATGGGCAAAACCCCTCAATTCTCCTGCAAAATGAAACTCTACATTCAAAACAATGTTATTTCTTCTCAAAATGGTAATTTGTTTTCAAATGACACACACAAACCTTCATATGAATAGACATTTATAAGAACCAGTTGAACACTGATGTGCTCAATGTAAAACACTGTGATGAATGGAAAACACTTTTTTCTCCATTCATCATAATGACTCAGGCCTTTTTTGTTCAGTGTTACACTTACTACAGACAGAACATACATAAGTGTGTTTTAAAATATTTGAGAATATTGTTTTTTATACCCAGAACACCAACATAACCGGCAACAAATACATTTTATTTTTCCCACAAAACAATGGGAGATAGATCGCACAATTCGTACATCCCAACCAACACAAAGTTGCACATACAGTGTCTACATACAAAAACAACAGAAAAATTACTGTATGCAGTTACAATAAAATAAATACTTTGCTACATCTTTCTTCTGCTTCGGTCTTTTCGGTCTAAAGCTCTGATTGAATTGTAAAAGTGTGTGACATGTGTTTTGCCCATGTGACGAGTCAGTGTGCAAGTCTGAATGGCAGTGTGTTCCTTGTGAAAACGAGATTTTGTGCATGAAAATTGTGCCAAATGCAGAGAATTGTGTGTAGTGTTTTGAAAAAACATGTGTTTTAGAACTGCAATTTTTAGTGTAAAGCAGAATTGTGCTTGTAGTTCAGCAGAATTGGTTCAGGGGGTTGGTGAATGAGTTACATGTTGTGGTCATTGTGTCTCAAGTACCAGAATTTGTGTGTAAACAATTGAGAAAAACTGTAATAGGGTGACAATATCCAAATAAACCTTTAAATTAGTAATTTTTGTATTGAATTTTGTCCTTGCTTTCATTAGCATCACAGTTCATAACATTCAAATGTTCTGTTTTACTTCAGAAATCACTGGCACAATTTACCCCAACGTATTACCCCCAAAGGCACAACTTACCCCGCGCACCCAGGGGCAAGTTGTGCCACGAGACCACTTTTTTCCCCAAAAGCTATATTTCTGAAACAATTGATTTCAGACCCAAAGTTATTGTTCTCATGAGCCCCTTTCACACAGCACTTTGAACCCGGCAAATTCCCGGGGCAAATTGCCAGAGTCCCTTCTGTGTGAACGAAAACACGACCCGGGATTGATCCCGGGATCGATCCCGGGTTGAGGACCTAGTAACATTGCCGGTTCAGACCCGGAACGCGCGCTGTGTAACAAAAGCCAGAACCAATGCCGAAAGGGGGTTTGTGGTCATAGTGATGACGCATGTGCCATCGCGCGACTCTGTTGCTCTTAGAAGAAAGTTTGTGTTCGTCATCAACAAAGAAAGAACGAAAAAATGTCTGCAAACTGGAATGAAGCAGAGACAGGGAGCTCCTCACTATCCGCGCTGAAGCTGCGATCGTTCGCCAGCTCTGTGGAAAGGTGCGCGAGTGCACATGTTTTCGACGCGTCCGTTACAACGTCTCATCCTGACGTCATGCGGCTTTCCGGGACGGGTTGTGTGTGAACGCACTCACAGATCCCGGCAAATCACTGGCAGTGTGAATGAAGCAAAATCAAACGAACCCGGGTCAAATCCCGGGTCACATTATCCGTGTATTTTCCGGAATCTCTGTGTGAAAGGGGCTATGGATGCAACCACATCCTGAAATATATGTACATCCTTAAGTTGAAGGCATTACTGTCATGGCCTCAAGTCACTTCGAGTAAAAAACTGCCACAACTCCCCCACTTTCCCCCTATAGTGCCCCTTTTTTTATGGATTTTTTTTAAAAAACCTTTTCATGTCGTGTGTAACGTAGCTTTATGTGAATGCAGTCGCAAAGATGTAAAGCTAAACGGTGCTTCATAAATAAAGTTTACTCAAAAGTCGACTTCTGAACCGCTCAAAAAAGTTCTTTGGATTTCAAATCTATTTTCGTAAGGGTTCACACATAACAACTTTTTAAAAATTATTAGTCACTAAATGTGACTATTTCCAGGTGTCTAAAGTGGCTAAAAAATGTTTTTATGCTTGTATTGCATATAAAAAATTGAATATCTAAATGCCACGCCCACCTAGAGATTTCTGTTTTCTCTGCAGTGGGAAAAAAAATATTTTTTGACTAGAAAAAGCCATACAGTGACTTAAAATGTATATAATTTGATAAAGGTGACAGTTCGGGGGAAATTGCCTTTATAAAGGTAAAAAAAATGCAATGAGAATGTTGGGATTGGGGTTAGTGACATGCCCCCACGGAAGAAATTTTTGAAAAATAACCCCTGAAATTCGTACATTTTATAGCTCATTATAATGCAACTTATTAGGCAAAGTTGCATTATATATTTATATATATATATATAGCCTATATATATATAATATATATATATATATATATATATATATATATATATATATATATATATATATATTTTATAAGTTGCACAAAAATTTTAATAGCAAAGTAGGCTTAATTAATATACAAGACTTTACCACTCAGATATATAAAGGCTATTATGATCATTTTGCCAAAAAATGAACCATAATTTTGTTTAGTTCATAATACGTTTTATTTTTAACTTAAACAAATACAACATATAACATTCAAAACTCATCGACTTACTGCATTTGAAGAAAAATAAACTCATCAGTTTTTCTGTAGCCTTGTGCAAACTTATTCAATAGAATTAGACTTCTAGAATGTTCTTTCCAGTGCAAAAAATATTATATTTTTAATGTAGTAGTTTTTCTTATCATAGCCTTCAAATGTCTCATTTTACTCGATTTACTGAAGCCTGTCAAATGCATTTGCAGCTGCACAGCCGTGTGTATCCACCTTATTCCTGACGAGCTTACTGCGTTTTGAATTATGGGTTGGCACTTCCGGTTTGGGAAACTTCTTCCATTCAAAAAGACTGAAACGAAAATTTTCTAATAATTAGATTGCCTTACAAATAAAGCTGACCTGTCAGTTTGACTGAATGAGCTGTCAATTTTCCTTCATGATTTATTTTCAGACATCATGAGAATAACGTAACACTTGGTATTTTTAACGTGACGTTTTTAACAAGAATATCTATGGCAAGAGCTCGTTTCAGTCGCTGCTTGCGTTTCCTCGTGATAATTTTATTTTTTTTTCCCTTTTCATTTCGCTGTAATAGTATGAAAAAATTACAACAAAATAGCATAGGTACTGCACATTTGTGGTCTTTTCTCCCGATTTAGTTAATGATTCACTGGAATGCACGAAGATAGAATCTCTCATTTTTCTCCTCATAACGTCTCTTCTTTCCAGGTTTGTTTTCACGCAATGGTAATAAATAGTATCACGCAATGCTGAAGAAATGAGCATTTATTATTAAGGCAACATTGTGTTACCTACATAATATGCATCACTGATATTTAACCCTCTGTTATTACCGTGGAAAGAATCTCGCTTTTGGGGGTTATTTATGGTCTCTTGTTGAAAGTACTTCTTGTTGATGCTTTTACACTTTTAAATGTCCTTTTAATGTTAGATGGTTGAAGCGTGAGTAGAATAATACCATCTCATTGTACCCAGCGTACAGAAAGAAAAAAAAACATTTAAAAAAGAAAAACGTATTGCGTTATTCATAAAGCGAGCCTTTCACTGGTTGTTTACAGCTTAACGGAAGTTACACCCATAATTCGCGCAAAGCGTCATGGGGCGTAGGAATAAGGTATGGTGGTATCGGATAAAGAGATCGTAGTAGCACCATTCTCTGGTACACTGAAAGAGGAAATCCGTAGACTCCAGACGCAAGTGGAGGACGACATGAAGGTCAACGCAGAACTACAAGAGCAACTGCTGCAGCTCACCAAACACGTCAAGGTGAATCACAACTCCAACTCCGCCTTTCTCTTTTTTCTTACACCCCCCATTTTATAAAGAACATTTACAAATGGCTGTTTTATTACACTGCTTCCCAAGGCATTTACAGTAAACCAAAGCCTAATATTGACTAAATATACAATGGAAATATACAAATGGTTGGTTCAATGCCTAGCAATGCTAAAATAATACAATATAAATTAAAATTGTTGGGAATGTTAATATAATATTAATGTTGGTCTTCAAATGTTATTGTAAAAATGTTGCGCATTTCTTTTATAGGAAATGCAAAATTGAAAGCTTTAACTATGTATTTTAATTTTTATTTAATTCCAATAATTATCTTCGATATTTAATCTGTTTTTTTTTGTTTTTCATAGTAATCTCCAATTTTTGTAATTATTATTTAATTAATTGTATATCTCCTTATATTTTTTGATATTGAATATTATTGAATATTTTATTTTTTATTTTTTTACAAATATTATTCTTTATTTACATTTGATTATTTATATATTTGAATGTGTGGTTCATTCATATTTATTTGTATCTTTACTTATTTATCGTTTTTTCAGATTTAGTCCTCTATAGCTGTCATGAGTCTGTTCTGTGTTTCTATCTTGGTTCATGTTTTGCTTCTCCTTGTTATGTTATTAGTTACCAAGGTGTTTCCATTTAGCCACACCCTCTTGTTACCTCGTTATCTTGTTTAGCTTGTCTGTCCTTGTATTTAAGCCTGTGTGTTTGGTTCAGTCTTTGTCAGTGCTTAATGTTTGTCGGTTGAGTGTTTGTCCTGTTCCTGAGCCTGAGCCTTGTTCCTGAGTTTATGTTTGCGTAGTTTGAGTTTGTATTAATAAAAGATGCTGCAAATGGATCCAATGCCTTTGTCTGCTTCAACCGACCGTGACAATAGCCTGAAACCTAAACTTCTCTAAAACTTTCTTCTTTTGCCGATTTTGAAGCACTAGTTTTTCCTTTCTGCAAATGCAACTCTAGTGTTAACCAAGGACAAAGTTTTTTTCCAGCTGATAAATGATAAAAAACATTGACCAATCAGCCAATCAGAATCCACCTGACTTTAACAATAACTAGAACTATATTATTTCTTTATAGTTGTCTTTATAGTTACTGTTCTTGTTGTAAACAGGCCTTTATACATTGGTTATTAATATGGACATTAATGTATAGGGTTTTTCTCTGTCAGTCACACACACAATGACTTTTTTGTGACATTTGAAGGTCATACCAGATTTACGGAAAGAAAATCAACAGCCTGCAGATGCAACGAGCTGCTGATAAAACCAACAGAGCTCAAAGTCTTCAAGCCAGAGATATGAAACATACTATAAAACAATGAACTACATGTAAAACTATAAAACGCTGAGCTGTCTTTATCCATTGTGATGCCCTCAGCTAAGATGAGTTTAATCATGAGGCAGCTGCTCGGAAACACTGCAGAGGAAGAGCTCATCCAGAGGTGCGTCAGAGTATTGGGATTGACAGCGCTGATGGTTATCTGGATTAGCTTGATTCAGATTGTCTCTTTTACTCCAGGTTGAATAAAGAAGCCTCAGATAATGATGATGGAGCTGATCTTCTCACTGCTTTTGATGGCGTGGAGAAAGCTGCAAAGTATGACCTCGAAAGGTTTTCAGTTTAATTCATAAGTGTTTGTTTCTTGTCAAAAAAAAAATTGCTTAAAGAAAAGTTAAAAAAAAGTGTATTTATATAAATAATGTATATTATTTATGTATATATACATATAGTACATCAAAATAGATGACTATATCATCAAATTAGCAGATTCCCTGTCCTCCTTTCTCAGGGTGATGGAAAACTCAGCAGCGGGAGCAGAAAGAGGTTTATGAGAGTCAACTGGAAGCTCTGGTCTTCAAAAACGAACATTTAAACTGAGAGAACGAGCAGCATAAAGCTCTCTTTCAGGAGAAGAGTAGCGTCAACCAGAGCATTGGACAGGAAGTGGCCCGCCTCGCCGCTGAGAACATGGTAGAGTGTATTTGTGTAGCGTAGGGTGGCCATACGTCCGGATTTTGGCCGGACAGTCCGGATTTTAAGCCGCCTGTCCGGCGTCCGGCGCAGCCTCAAGCCGGACACTCATTTGTCCTCCTTTTTGGAGTTGCGCTGAATTGTTGAAAAAAATGAACCTATAAAAAGCCAGCATAATGATAGCGGCTCTCTGATTCCCCTAAATTAGGCCGGTGACACACTGGCTGCGTGGCGTGAGCGTGGCGTTTCTGCTGCGTGGCGGCTGCGTCGCGTTTTCTGTGTCTTTGCACATCAGAAGCGTGTCTGACGCGGCGCTGCTGACACGCATCACGCTTGTTCAACATATGGGAGAGAGTTGTGGAAGCCCTATACTTCGTGTTAAGCATAAAGCCTACTGATAAAGACAATGTCAGCACAGCAGTATTGACAGCAAAATAGACTACAGAATATTTTGTTCTGTCTTGACAGGTGCAATATTTGAAAATTGATAATTAGGCCTATTTATTTTATTTTTAAATGAGGCCTATATTTATATCTGAATTTGTCAAAAATGTAATTTATTAATATGTATCCGTGTACAAAATAACATAGAAACATATTTTCCTATTGTATTTTGCCTGGAAACGCTTCCCACACGCTTGCATGTCGCGTGAAAAAATAGGTGTCGGTTCTATTTCTAGCATGAGACGCGCGTGTCACGCAGGCAGTGTGCAAGCTCACCTGTTAACATGGGAGCCGAAATAAAAACGGACACGCCACGCAGCTGAGACGCGCACGCAGCCAGTGTGTCACCGGCCTTTCAGTTCAAATCTCTAGAGCCGCGCGTGCGAGACAGAACATACTGTATGTGCTCCAAACCGTGCAGCGCGCAGAGAGCGAGAGACCTTGCGTGCCCTCAGCACCAACTACACCCCCATATCCAACACCCCCCCCCCCCCCCCCCCCCCCCCGTCAACAAAAACCACCGATCACCAAAATATATGTGTCCTCCTTTTTGGTGTTATGGAAATGGCCACCCTAGTGTAGCGTCTCTATGCTTGTTTAGAGTCAAAGTTTAACCCTTAAAGGGCACCTATTATAGAATTTTGAAAATTACCTTTCATGTAGTGTGTAACATAGATTTAAGTGAACAAAAACATCTGCAAAGTTTTAAATATGAAAGTTCACGGTAAAAAAAGTTATTGTCTCTCAAAAGTAAGAGTCGACTCTGAGTCAATTTAATGAATCGTTTCTCCAATGAGTCATTTTCCTTTTCATTGTGACGTCAAGATGAAAAATTATCAAATTAGCCACGCTCATTGCGTGTGCCGCGCAGACACCAGGGAAAGCTTGACAACATCATGTCGACAACAAGACGCTGTTCTGAAGTGCGAATCAAAAGCGACTTTTTTTTCACTACCCAGAGACGAGCATGTGAAGAATCAGTGGCTAGAGTTTATATTTACAACTATACCACACAAGTATAGCCGAACCTTGTGCTGTGTTCACATCATTTTAATTATGATTGCTTTACAAACACAAATGACTGGGTCATCTGACCAATCACCGCAGATTAGCGTCACGCAAAGGAGGGGTTCTGAAAAATGAGTCGTTGAACGAATCATTCGGGAGTCGGTGAGCAAATCAGGTAAAAAGAAATGCATATTATAAGACAACAAAAGTGTTTTTTGTCATTGCATGCATGTAAAACTGTTGTTGGGGACTCCCAGAACAATATTAGGAACATTTTAAATGCCATAATTGGTACCCTTTAAAAATAACTATTGTTCTTAAATGTTTAATAATTTTAATAACCGCTAATCCAATCTGTATGTTTTAAAAAGTCTTTTCTGTGGTATTGCGTTGTTCTCAGTTGGACATTCAGAGGCTCCGTAGTGAACGTGATTGCGTCAAGTTTTGATCAGCATTAGGCTTTTGAGATGCGCCTCGCCTCGCCTGAAATGTAGGCGAGAGTAGGCGGCTGCAGTGAGGGGAGGAGTGAAAAAAGCGCAGGCAAGACGGACAGATCTCGCTTCTCGCAGTGGATCTGAGTCATCAGACACCTGTGAGATCAAAGGCGGATATCGCGGGATTCACGGGATTCACGCTCGTGCAGTGTTGCTAATAAACTGGATGTAATTTAAATTCTGTTGCTTTTATATGAAAATAAATATAATGAACAAGACACCCAAAGTACCTGTTATTTAATTCCATTCCAAATCAGTGTTTATCAATCATTTTTCCTTTAATACAGACATAGGCTATGTGTTTTTTATATATATATATAATAAAATGACATTGCATAACCCATAGACTAGAGATCGCACTGTCCGAGAGTTTGGGAATATTCACACATAACATACATAACACATGATATCCGAGTTTTAAAATCAAACATTTTAATAGAGAACAATACATCACGGTTGTTTAAACCAATCAACATTAAGTTGTGTCGTCAGCAAGTCATTTCCCATCATGCTTTTGATCAGCGCAGTCGGTGGAGAGCAACTGCGCGCGACTGCCGAATCCGGCACGTGCGCCTTGCGCTCGCGAGAGCTTTTTGACGTACGTCAGCATGACATCAGAGCAAGGCGGACCGCTCTCGGACACATTTCTAACCGGCATGCATTACGCGCTGATCACCGGTGATCGGTTCTGCGCAGATTTTGCTCATCTCAAACAAGCCTATAGATTGTTTAAAGAAACCCATGCGGTTTGTTCCTCTGAGCCAAACAGGAACGACTGTTGAAGCTTAGCCCCACCCCACTCCCTAGATTGGTTGAAACTATCATCTACTCAACCAATGAACAGTCACCTGGTGATGATGATGACTTCCTGTGTGCAGGTGATTCCAGAACTGAAGCAGCAGGTGTCGGAACTGAACCGCCACAAACACGAACTTGAGACCCAGTTACAAGATCAGAGCGCTGAGATGAGCGGTGAGCCAACCACATTTTATATACACTAGGTTTTATGCATGTGAAAAAATATTTTGGATAGATCTGGAATGCAGGATATGATGTTACACAATTTTTTAAATATGCTTTTTCAGTTATTACATTTTATGTAGTGTAATATAGCTGTTTGTGAATGTAAAAGGTCTGCAAAGTTTCAACGATCAAAGTGCAGATAAATGGAGTAGACCAATCACAACAGACTGAGCCATCTGACCAATCAGAGCAGAGTAGACCAATCACAACAGACTGAGCCATCTGACCAATCAGAGCAGAGTAGACCAATCACAACAGACTGAGCCATCTGACCAATCAGAGCAGAGTAGGCCAATCACAACAGACTGAGCCATCTGACCAATCAGAGCAGAGTAGACCAATCACAACAGACTGGGTCATCTGACCAATCAGAGCAGAGTAGACCAATCACAACAGACTGAGCCATCTGACCAATCAGAGCAGAGTAGACCAATCACAACAGACTGGGTCATCTGACCAATCAGAGCAGAGTAGACCAATCACAACAGACTGAGCCATCTGACCAATCAGAGCAGAGTAGACCAATCACAACAGACTGAGCCATCTGACCAATCAGAGCAGAGTAA
The DNA here is from genome assembly GCA_036326025.1 of Chrosomus eos. Lineage (NCBI taxonomy): Eukaryota > Metazoa > Chordata > Actinopteri > Cypriniformes > Leuciscidae > Chrosomus > Chrosomus eos. Next base: position 26,440,862 of record CM070842.1, read on the forward strand.
ACCAATCACAACAGACTGAGCTATCTGACCAATCAGAGCAGAGTAGACCAATCACAACAGACTGAGCCATCTGACCAATCAGAGCAGAGTAAACCAATCACAACAGACTGAGCTATCTGACCAATCAGAGCAGAGTAGACCAATCACAACAGACTGAGCTATCTGGGGCCTGTACCATGAAGCCGGTTTAGGTGGCTAGCCAGCTATGTTTCAGCTTAGTTTCCGCCAACCCTGGGTTTTAGGTACTATGAAAGTAGCTCGGCTTTAATCGGTGTTCGTTGCTATGGTATCTTACGCTGCACGGCTAACCTGCTCCGGGGCAGGTTAAGTTCTGGATTCGAGATCTCAGAGTGAAGTTTGACCAATCAGCTGTGAGCAAAGAAACATATAGGTGACGTAACTAATTCCCAGTGTTGGTTGCAATTGCTTTACATTTTCTTTCAAATCCTGTGGACATCTCAGCGCAAACTGTAAGACGAGCACATCGTAGAGAAAGAGTTTTTAGCCGGACAAAATCCCCTTGCCTTTCCTGATAGTTAGGCTATTTGTATCAAAGATACAGATTTTCTGCGGAAGGAATATCTTATCTTTGCGAACTTATTGAGCCGCACATAAATAATTTAACACGTCGAATTCATGCACTTACTGTACCATAAATGGGATTGCGTTGTGTTTTTTTGCAAGTGCTTGCATACTTGCACGCAATCGCAACACGCAAACATACTTGCGGTGATGCACAGAATCTAGGAGAAAACACGGTTTGTCGAACCATTCGCAAGGTGGTCCTCGCTCTGCAGGAGTACATTAATAGTTTAATAGTGTTCATTTATTGACCATGTCCATAAGAGAGGCTTTTTATAAAATTGTCGGTAATATTGATAGGGTGACATCACATTTTTTTTTTCTTCCAAAAAGCAAATTTCACAAATGTACTATACAATACAGTACTTGTTAAGCATTATTTTAATATTTTTTTATTCGGTTAATCTTATGATAGGATTCCCTATAGAGTCATTGAAGCAATATCCTGCACACATGTTGCAATGTCCACTTCTCTAGGAGAACATGAGGCAGATTATATTAATAGAAAGTCCTTTCACAGCCTTAATGTTCAGGTAGAGATTATGTGAAATTATTATTTTCTGTGAGATGAATCTTTAAATTAATTGTAAAATTAACAGATAACAATTTACTTTCCGTGAGTATGTTGTGTCAGCGCTTTGAGGAAAGCTAGTTAAATTTGGTACAGTACAAAACACTGTTAATTTGAATTGGGACAGCAAAACCTACACAATAACCCCCTATCATGACCCTCATGTGTCAGTAAAACCATAGTAAAAGTTAGAGATTATCTTTGGCATCCTAAAGGCACGTTTCAACTGTCTTCGGCGCTTAAGAGTCACCAGAGTGGGCATCACAGATAGTGTCTGCATGTGCCATTCTGCACAATATAGCCACCATAGAAAGGAGCCAGAACACCACAGAAAGCTTCTCCCCGATGAAACTGACCCGAACACACTTGACCACCCAGCTGGTGCAAATGTAGTTGCAATCACCATTACAATATTACACTTAATAAAAGCACATTGAACTGCAGATAGGTCTCAAACTGTTTTATTGGTTTTGTGGGATGGGGAGGAGAAAAAAGCAATAGAAAGTTGCATTAATAAATATTCATGCTAAAGTGTTACTTGGTTTAATAAGTTCACATACTGAGATCAGTTTAATCTAGCTATTGCATTTATTTTTTAAATGTGGAGTCCTCTAGCTCACAGTCAGGCTCCTTTAGTGTGCAGTCTAGCTCTATAGGCTCCTTTAGTGTGCAGTCTAGCTCTATAGGCTCCTTTAGTGTGCAGTCTAGCTCTATAGGCTCCTTTAGTGTGCAGTCTAGCTCTAAAGGCTCATTTAGTGTGCAGTCTAGCTCTATAGGCTCCTTTAGTGTGCAGTCTAGCTCTATAGGCTCCTTTAGTGTGCAGTCTAGCTCTATAGGCTCCTTTAGTGTGCAGTCTAGATAGGCTCCTTTAGTGTGCAGTCTAGCTCTATAGGCTCCTTTAGTGTGCAGTCTAGCTCTATAGGCCCCTTTAGTGTGCAGTCTAGCTCTATAGGCTCCTTTAGTGTGCAGTCTAGCTCTAAAGGCTCCTTTAGTGTGCAGTCTAGCTCTATAGGCTCCTTTAGTGTGCAGTCTAGCTCTATAGGCTCCTTTAGTGTGCAGTCTAGCTCTATAGGCTCCTTTAGTGTGCAGTCTAGCTCTATAGGCTCCTTTAGTGTGCAGTCTAGCTCTATAGGCTCCTTTAGTGTGCAGTCTAGCTCTATAGGCTCCTTTAGTGTGCAGTCTAGCTCTATAGGCTCCTTTAGTGTGCAGTCTAGCTCTATAGGCTCCTTTAGTGTGCAGTCTAGCTCTATAGGCTCCTTTAGTGTGCAGTCTAGCTCTATAGGCTCCTTTAGTGTGCAGTCTAGCTCTATAGGCTCCTTTAGTGTGCAGTCTAGCTCTATAGGCTCCTTTAGTGTGCAGTCTAGCTCTATAGGCTCCTTTAGTGTGCAGTCTAGCTCTATAGGCTCCTTTAGTGTGCAGTCTAGCTCTATAGGCTCCTTTAGTGTGCAGTCTAGCTCTATAGGCTCCTTTAGTGTGCAGTCTAGCTCTATAGGCTCCTTTAGTGTGCAGTCTAGCTCTAAAGGCTCCTTTAGTGTGCAGTCTAGCTCTATAGGCTCCTTTAGTGTGCAGTCTAGCTCTATAGGCTCCTTTAGTGTGCAGTCTAGCTCTATAGGCTCCTTTAGTGTGCAGTCTAGCTCTATAGGCTCCTTTAGTGTGCAGTCTAGCTCTATAGGTTCCTTTAGTGTGCAGTCTAGCTCTATAGGCTCCTTTAGTGTGCAGTCTAGCTCTATAGGCTCCTTTAGTGTACAGTCTAGATAGGCTCCTTTAGTGTGCAGTCTAGCTCTAAAGGCTCCTTTAGTGTGCAGTCTAGCTCCATAGGCTCCTTTAGTGTGCAGTCTAGCTCTATAGGCTCCTTTAGTGTGCAGTCTAGCTGTAAAGGCTCCTTTAGTGTGCAGTCTAGCTCTATAGGCCCCTTTAGTGTGCAGTCTAGCTCTATAGGCTCCTTTAGTGTGCAGTCTAGCTCTAAAGGCTCCTTTAGTGTGCAGTCTAGCTCTATAGGCTCCTTTAGTGTGCAGTCTAGCTCTATAGGCTCCTTTAGTGTGCAGTCTAGCTCTATAGGCTCCTTTAGTGTGCAGTCTAGCTCTATAGGCTCCTTTAGTGTGCAGTCTAGCTCTATAGGCTCCTTTAGTGTGCAGTCTAGCTCTATAGGCTCCTTTAGTGTGCAGTCTAGCTCTATAGGCTCCTTTAGTGTACAGTCTAGATAGGCTCCTTTAGTGTGCAGTCTAGCTCTAAAGGCTCCTTTAGTGTGCAGTCTAGCTCCATAGGCTCCTTTAGTGTGCAGTCTAGCTCTATAGGCTCCTTTAGTGTGCAGTCTAGCTGTAAAGGCTCCTTTAGTGTGCAGTCTAGCTCTATAGGCCCCTTTAGTGTGCAGTCTAGCTCTATAGGCTCCTTTAGTGTGCAGTCTAGCTCTAAAGGCTCCTTTAGTGTGCAGTCTAGCTCTATAGGCTCCTTTAGTGTGCAGTCTAGCTCTATAGGCTCCTTTAGTGTGCAGTCTAGCTCTATAGGCTCCTTTAGTGTGCAGTCTAGCTCTATAGGCTCCTTTAGTGTGCAGTCTAGCTCTAAAGGCTCCTTTAGTGTGCAGTCTAGCTCTAAAGGCTCCTTTAGTGTGCAGTCTAGCTCTATAGGCTCCTTTAGTGTGCAGTCTAGCTCCATAGGCTCCTTTTGTAAAGGGCCCTGATTGAGTCTGTTTCCACCTGAAACATAATTCCACCACAAACATGATCATTACAAGTTTTTGGGAGGCTAATCAACTCACAAAAAGGTCCTTGACAAACACCTGTAATGTATGTCAAGGGTTTTAAATCCTTTGTTCACATTTCTTTTGAAGCCTGTTGAGGTAGAGGCTTTAGTTTCTGTTACAGGTTGTGAAAAATCCTACAATAAAAGAGATGTGTAACTTGGGCCAGTCCCTGTTTTATGCCACACATTCAAATGTTTGCCTTAATAAAAAGCCCAGTGCATTCACCTCAGCAACTGTCCCAGAACACAGACAGAGTGTCTTCATCATTTCCTCCTCCCTGATAAATAAAAGTAGGCCCATATGTTTCTGGTGTTCTGTCTGCTGCATACTGACCTCTGTGTGGGAGACTGTGTGTGTGTGCTGGCTTCAACAGGGACACTGCATTTCCCTCTACTGCAGAACATACAGTCAGCCATGTAAAACTTAAAATAGTAATGTATCGCACACGTACCCAGTGTTACTTGCTTAGAGGAGCCAGCACCAGGGTCAGATTGTACAGCACCTGTAATCCCATCCCTTACTCCTATCAGAGCCAACTCAGTGTATTCTGGAGGAGTGGCCCTCCACTGGTTTTCTGAATTTCACTCTTTTTTCGGTTTGCCTCAAACAAATAAAAAAATAATAAAAGGTTGTGTGTAAATAAATAAATACTTACTAGGCTACTTTTAATTATATTTTTATATTTTGTCTTTATCAGCTGCCAAAAACGTTTGGAGTTGCATCTAAAATCAATGAATATTAATCCTTACAGGTATGCAATTTTTTTATAGCTATATTATAAAAATATAGGCTATATTTTACACCCACATACATTCATAGCCTATATATACATCATTTCACATGAATAAAGAACGTATTTATTTAGCACACATTAACGCAATCAGCAATCTTTCTCCAACAGTCTTCTCTTGCTTTGGCAGCAGAGACAGTATTGTTTCGAGCTTGTAATACATATTTAAATTCATCGTAATTCTGAATGATTATCTCTTGCTCCTCCGCGGAAAGAAAGTATCGCTCTCGCTCTATCCATATCGAACGTGATTGGTTGTTCGGTGCCAACGTCACTTTGGTATGTGCACGCGCTCGTGGAGTAATCATAGCTTAAGATCAAAGCCTGAGTTGACAGAGAAAGTTGATGAGCTGCGTCATGGTACCAATAAAGCCTGATTGCATCGGTTTGGTTTTGTCAACTCAAAACTAATCCTGTAACTCTGAGTTTGTTCAGCTACCTTCATGGTACAGGCCCCTGACCAATCAGAGCAGAGTAGACCAATCACAACAGACTGAGCCATCTGACCAATCAGAGCAGAGTAGACCAATCACAACAGACTGAGCCATCTGACCAATCAGAGGAGAGTAGACCAATCACAACAGACTGAGCCATCTGACCAATCAGAGCAGAGTAGACCAATCACAACAGACTGGGTCATCTGACCAATCAGAGCAGAGTAGACCAATCACAACAGACTGAGCCATCTGACCAATCAGAGCAGAGTAGACCAATCACAACAGACTGAGCCATCTGACCAATCAGAGCAGAGTAGACCAATCACAACAGACTGAGCCATCTGACCAATCAGAGCAGAGTAGACCAATCACAACAGACTGAGCCATCTGACCAATCAGAGCAGAGTAGACCAATCACAACAGACTGAGCCATCTGACCAATCAGAGCAGAGTAGACCAATCACAACAGACTGAGCCATCTGACCAATCAGAGCAGAGTAGACCAATCACAACAGACTGAGCCATCTGACCAATCAGAGCAGAGTAGACCAATCACAACAGACTGAGCCATCTGACCAATCAGAGCAGAGTAGGCCAATCACAACAGACTGGGTCATCTGACCAATCAGAGCAGAGTAGACCAATCACAACAGACTGAGCCATCTGACCAATCAGAGCAGAGTAGACCAATCACAACAGACTGAGCCATCTGACCAATCAGAGCAGAGTAGGCCAATCACAACAGACTGAGCCATCTGACCAATCAGAGCAGAGTAGACCAATCACAACAGACTGAGCCATCTGACCAATCAGAGCAGAGTAGACCAATCACAACAGACTGAGCCATCTGACCAATCAGAGGAGAGTAGACCAATCACAACAGACTGAGCCATCTGACCAATCAGAGCAGAGTAGACCAATCACAACAGACTGAGCCATCTGACCAATCAGAGCAGAGTAGGCCAATCACAACAGACTGAGCCATCTGACCAATCAGAGCAGAGTAGGCCAATCACAACAGACTGAGCCATCTGACCAATCAGAGCAGAGTAGACCAATCACAACAGACTGAGCCATCTGACCAATCAGAGCAGAGTAGACCAATCACAACAGACTGAGCCATCTGACCAATCAGAGCAGAGTAGGCCAATCACAACAGACTGGGTCATCTGACCAATCAGAGCAGAGTAGACCAATCACAACAGACTGAGCTATCCGTTTATTCACTTATGGTAGGCCTAATTATGAAAATGTTTTATCTGTTGGCACTTCTTTACAACTTAAATTTTATGTTGCAGCTAAAATAAAGGAGTTATCAAAAGAGATTCAGCACACTGTTGAAGAGGGCCAATCACAATGCAGGTAAGGATTTTTATTACCCTCATACTCTATTTACACTACAGACTTAGACTGTGGCACAAGGCTGAGGGAGCAGGTGTTGTGGGTCCGTGTATCTTTTGGTCATTTCATTTCCTGTTTGGAATGGAATAACGAGAAATGAAAACCAGCTCGTTAATTAATTTTTTTGTTTAGTTTAAAAAACGAAAAAACAAATTTTGGCTCGATTTTTCGTTTGTGGTTTACAAATCGGTTTATGGATTTGATATTTCATTTGCACACGTGGGCGGCGCTGAAACGCCCCTTTCATCTGATTGGTCAAACCACTCCGCCTTCATTAGGCCTACAAGCTTTACTTTCGGTCCGGCAGAATAAGAGTCACGAGTGCGCCAATGACAAATGCACTTTAATAGAACAATGTCTGAAACCACCACTCACTGTTAATTACGCACAATATTTGAAGCAGAAATATGTTGCTGGTCACGTAACTCGTGCTTCTGCGACTTGCAAGACCCCAGTAATGTGTGCCACAGTAGGCCTACATGACAGAGTCTTTCAAGACAGATTCTGCCGGACCGAAAGTAAAGCTTGTAGGCCTAATGAAGGCGGAGCGGTTTGACCAATCAGATGAAAGGGGCGTTTCAGTGCCGCCCACGTGTGCAAATGAAATATCGAACCCATAAACCGATTTGTAAACCACAAACGAAAAATGAAAAATCGAGCCAAAATGAATTTTTTCGTTTTTTAAACTAAACAAAAAAACGAATAAACGAGCTGGTTTTCATTTCTCGTTATTTCATTCCAAACAGGAAATGAAATGACCAAAAGATACACGGACCGTTGTGCTTCTGTTCATGGACACCTGGAGGAGAGGATTAAAGAGAGCGAGAGAAGAAGAGAAGAGTTGGAGGGACAGATGGCTGACCTCCAGGAGGAGAACCAGCAGCTTCAGAAAGCTCAGCTCTCAGAGAGCGAAGCCAAGAACAAACTCAGACAGGAGACGTCACGCCTCACAGCTGAGAATATGGTGTGTGTGAAAGGTCACGCTCATGATTGCATTTGTGCTTACATGCATTCATTTAGCTTTTCTTTTAAAGCATACATACATAATAAATAAAAGCACCCCCTTTGTAGCAAAAAACAGTACAATAATACAATATACACTGTATAAGTTTTATTTATTTTTAATAATAATAAATAATTCATTACATTTATATAGCGCTTTTCTGGGCACTCAAAGCGCTTTACATAGAAGGGGGGGAATCTCCTCAACCACCACCAATGTGCAGCATCCACTTGGATGAAGCGACGGCAGCCATATTGCGCCAGAACGCCTGTAAGGCCTTCTAACTCGATCCAATTGCGGTACTCGATTAGAGGTGAAGGTCTCACACGTGTTCCGTCTCTTCCCATGGCAAAGGGATTTTTAATTAAATGCAATGCATTTTATCTTATTTATTAACTCGTTTCATCTGACTCCATAAAATGAAAAGGTTTTTCAATGATATCTGTGCATCATTAAATATACGTTAATGTTTGACTATTCCTTTTTAACTCCAATGAAAATAAAATCAAAGTCTGTTAGAATAATCAAATATAACAATTTATTATGTCAGGTAAATGTATTATTACAATTCCATAATCAATTGAAAGATAATCAATGCAAACCATCAAATGTTCTAGAACAAACAGGAAAATCCTTTACCCGACATTGTATGGCTACGTGAGCGGAGAGTCGCGAGACCCTCAACCACACGGGCTTATCTGAATACAGAAAAAGGCCCTGAGCTCTCGCTGCGTTTCATTATATAGGCTAACCATGGATATTTGCATTCAGAGGTTCACACCTTTTGGGGGTAGGCTAGAGACCACATTCCTTTGTGTGCCAGTTATCTCTAAACTATTAAGACCTTATTAACTTTTGATTTACTTCTTTGGGAATGAGACATTTGTACCAGTCACACTGAGACATTTCAAATAATACCAAACATGTATCAAACTTGATGATATTCATTCATATTTAACCATATATATTCTTATGTGAGTTTTAGGAGTTACTGAGAGAGAGAATGAAATGCAGATGAGGTGAGACTTTTTGTCTCAGGGGAAGAGGGGGGAAGTCAAATGTAAATTTCCAGCAAGATCCTTTGTTTCATCGACCAGTGGTCAAAGTCTATCTCTCCAACCAGTTTTCCAGTCTTACAGATTCCCTCCTTGATCCCGTGGGTCACATTCGGATGAACACTTACGGGGTCACAGTAAGACGTTTGTTGTAATCCTTGAGATGTAACTCAAATTGTCTTTGCAATGTTATCATCTGTAGAAACCCATAGGGCTGTGTTCACCTGCAGAACACCTGGTCTCACCAGGTGTATGTAGCTTGAGTCCAGCAGGTGGATGAGGCGTTCAGGCTTTCTTCTGGTGTTCCAGTGATGTGAGCAAAGTTCATAGAGTCAATCTGGACCTTTTGACTTGTTCAGTTGACATGTCATTCCTTCATGGAGAAACTTCCGTTTCTCTGGCACCTTCCCCAGGGCGATAATCTGTCCCTTCTTGACCAATCCTGTCACCTCCAGCGGTGCGGTTGTCTGGACAGACCTCAGTGGGTGAAGGGGCTCTTCTTGGCTTCACACTGCCTTGTGTGAGACATCTGAAAAGCATCTTAAATGTCCGCTTTACGATTGAGCACATATGAACTTGAACTCGTGAAGAAATGCATAGAAACGCATAATGCAACAAAACAAAATCATGTCATGTTCAATGTAAAATACCATGTTCTTGTCAGCAAGTGTGAATGGTACATCTGTCTCATATGTTTCTCAAGGTCCTGAATGGTAAGGATGTGTCATATTAAATATCCAATTCTTAAATGTATATATATATTTTTTGGTCTGAATTATACAAAGGAAATGCAGCAAGAGGTCAGTGTAATCAAAGCAATGAAATAGATTCTGTGGATCAAGAAGTCATGTAATAACAACAATACTATTCAATAAATGCATATGTATATAATAATCAGTGTTTGTTCAGGAATCTTCCAATGCAAGCCACTTATGCAGATATAAGGAGTGACTTGGAACATGCTTAGTCATACGAGAATGGAGATTGTTCATTCCTTGCAACAGGTGTGAGAGAGTGTGTGTTTGTGTGAGGGTGTGTGTGCGTGTCTGTGTGTGAGTGTGAGAGAAAGAGAGGGAGAGAGTGTGTGTGTGTTTTTTTGGCTATAAGTCACAGTCAATGACAGTGTTAAATTGTAAAATTCTGTAATTGATTGAAGCGCTCACACTTCAGATCTATTTGTTATTTTTGATGTTTTTGTTATTAGTGGTTTGTTGGGAAATCATGGGCCCTATGATTTGCCAACCACCCCAATAACAATCAGAAAGTTTAAACATTTTGAAATTTAATAGCAGGTCTGCCTCTGCTTTAATTTTGTTTTTGCATCATTGATTTGTGACTGTAGCCATTCATATGTATATTACAGTGTTTTCACATGAGTTGACAGAGTGTTGTGAATAGCGTATGCTATGTGTGTCTCTGTTAGACGGTCATCATGGGATCCGCTTTCCCATCCTATGTGTTTGAAGCTATCTGGATCTGTTAGTGTGAAGATGCACAATAGATCTTTAGTGAAGTGACACTTTTGGACTCTACGTCATCTTTATCTTCTCATGATGTGTAGTGTTCAGCCTGGATAGACTTGGATCTATTCCAGGTGATGATGATGCGAAGGTGTAGTGATGGAGGAGTGCGTTCAGTGTTCATGTCTAGGAGATGGGTGGAATATAATCTATAACAATTGTGTTGCAAATTTAGTTCCAGTTCTAAACTGGGAGGCCATGCTAATGTAGTGATGTGCTACTGTGAGATGTAAATGGCCTCTTGAATTGTCTTTTCACCCATCTCCCGAGTCTCAGGTTATGTTCTAACAATCGTGAGGTCCGGCCCGTCCTGGCATCCGTCCTCCGAGGAATTGTAGAAGTAAACCTGACAGAAACAAATGCAGAGAGAACCACAGTTAATTCTGATGTTTTCAACAGTTTCAAATTCAGACATGTGGAATTCTTTTGCTTGCTCCATTATCATGTCCATTGCAATTTTAATTCCTGTTGTCACATGAAACCAAGTTTCATTGACCAGGTCTGAATTATTGCTGTTGCTTCGGTGCAGTGTGTGACACCTTAAAGCTGCTCTTGCAGTCGAGCCTTCACAGTCTGCTGTGTCACAGCATTAGAGATCCCAGTTTTCGGGTTTTACAAGTTGCTTTCATTACAGCCAGATCTGTGGGCATGAATTAGTTCATGGTGTCGTTCACATATTTGGTTAGTGCAGGTCTCTAGTTACCTGCAAAACGCTGTGGTCTGTCTGATGTTTAGTTCACACCCTCCTTGTAAATATGCGTCCTTGATCAGTTTGCTATTACCTGTGCCACACTTCTGAGAGTGTTTTTTAAATGTAAAAAATAAAAGCACACCTCCGTCCGCCCTTTTGGCACTGGGTAGTAGCTCAAGGAAATCGAATTGTAAGGATTAATGTCACAATTCTCTAATTAATGCCCTGCTTGGTGTGGCGATTACAATATAATGTGTATTGTAATTTGAGTTATAATACAATTATATCATATTTAAGAATATAACTGAAATTATTTTATGTCTGGTCTCCGAAGAGTCTCTGCTTGTTCTCATGTCAATACATTTGGATATGAAAAGGCTTTCTGGCTCAGGCTGATAAGATGTACATTTGCTGTTTTCCTTTTCTGTTTGATAGGTTTCGAATACCTTTTCTTTTCATCTAGTCTTTTTAAAGACTATAAGAAAGCCAAGTGGCCATTTTAACGTTTGTTTATTCTTTTGAACTCTTAATTTTCGTTTATCCGCTCAGATCAGGAAGCTATATCGCTCTGCAGTCCTTCTCTCAAGGCCGCACGACACACCCCCGTCAGTTCCAATAACCAATTCAGAGGTAATTTGACTAAATATCTGGGATCTGCCGCATTCATACGTGCAATCAGAGATATCTTTACAAGTCCCCTTGAATGCCTCCTCTAGAACTTAAATCAATGTGTCACTTCAGTAGGGACGATTGACCACCAAGAAAGAGGACAGTTTATCAACTCAACTTCCCTTAAAATGGCTTTAGGCCAAGCCCGTGGTCTTTAAACCACGCACGTTTATCCAAAGCGATCACTGACCTAAAACAGTGGATATGGACACACCCAAACCTAGGTTGATTAAACAGCGTTTGCTGATTCTAGTTGGAAATAACTTGTCCCCTCATTCAAGTACACTTAAAATGGTATCGGATATTAGCCCTCGCTAACCTGACGCGAAAGATGTGGAAATATACGAATCCAATTATCCAGGGAAAAAACAGTCTTTCAGAGTCATTCAGAATTAATTCAAACGTAACCATTTACAAATTTTGTATGCGAAACAGCTCCCATAGAGTGGAGAGGTAAAATGTGACAGATTGAATGAATTCAATATATTTTGATTTTAAACTATTAAGCTATTTTATTATTGGGCTGCTACCCGACTAGCAAATGACGCTAATAGCTGAAGGCCTTGAGTGACCAAAGTTGTTAGATCAGAAAGATTTTTAGATGCATTTGAGCTTTGGTTGCTTGCAGAGCGCTGGTTAGAGTCGTCTGAGTGTGATTGTCTGCGTTTTATGAAATAGGGTGGAGGTCTTCCTCTCCCCAGTGTCCAGCACTTTTCCTCTGTATGGCCTGTTTTGTGACAGGAATTACAGAATCTGTTCAGTTTTTCACAGTGTGGCTTTCTGGATCCTCCTGCAAATGGATCATTTTCATGACATTCTAACACAGCTACTTCACAAAGTATTTGTTTGCGTGACTCAAGTCTTGTTGCCCAGCTAACAATACCTTCGAATGTATTTTGTGCTGGAGAAGCTCCATACGTGAGCGATTGCTGTACACGCGGCCCTGCATTTGTAAGCAGTAATTCAAGGAGAGTTACATTGTTGTGGTTAACACCTTCAATTCCTGAATACTCCTCAAAAAGTTCAAACATATCTTCTGCATATGTCTCAAACGATTCTTCCGTACTCTGTTTCCGATTGAAAATCAATTCCCATCCAACAGGACTACAACCACGCAGATCACGAAGGCATTGTTTTAGTCTATTAAAGATTTCACGCTCGGGCTCATTTTGATACGTTGATTGCACAATGGTGCCTGTCATCAATGCCTGTGGTACCTTATAGATCAGAACATCTGGAATTGAGCTGATAACAATTTGCCAAATGTCTTTTGGTTCGAGCTGAAATGCATGTTTTAGACTAACAATGCGTCGCCACCATGGTTCGAATGGCCCTTTTAAAGGGAATGGTCCGATCTCTGCTTTAAACAGGTTACATTCAGTTACCGTTAAAGGACGCCGAATGCTTGACTCTGTGCCGTTTGGGTGCCGTATCACCTTGAAGGCTGAAACAGGCACTCTTCTCAAAAATTTATCACATGCTTCATCTGTCTGAAAAGATACATGATTGTTAGAGCAGGCTGCCTCCTCTAAGAAATGCAAATTTTTAGTCCCATTACTGTTGAGCTTTTTGGGAGACTTGGACGTTTTAGCATTTAGCTTAGCCTTAAGATCTGCAATGGTGTATTTGTGATTTTTACACTTTTCCGTCATGGCTAACTGCTCAGATAGTAATTTATCTAGCTGTGTTTTCAGATCTTGAATCTTTGTCTCAGACATTTTTGCCTCTGCATTTTTAGAATGTACTTCTTCACATTTAACATCCATAAGTGAAGATAGAAATTTTGTTGACTTATCTAGCCGTTTATAGCTTATGAAGTTTAAAGCTTCAATTATTTCATCATGTTTTGATTTCTTCTGTTTACTACCCACTGTTTTCCACCAAGTGAAAATTTCATTATCAGTAGCGTCAATGTTAAGACCTTTTTTACTGAGTTTGTCCAGTGTAGGCTTGACCTTTTCGGCCCATAATGTAAACAGGACAGGATTATCACACATATTCCAATTTATATTTGGGGGAATTTCGTTCCCTTTAGCTTTGATATGAAAAGGGTTTTTGTTTCAGGATTAATCAGATGCGCGTTCACTGTTTCTGATTTTCAAATTCAAATTGTGAATCACATTATAGTCACCAAATTTAGCATAGACACACACACGTGTTTAATTCAGTTAACAGGACACACGGCCTAGAATACAACATCTACAGCCTTTACCTAAGTGATACAAACACACTTACAGTAAAGCAATCCTGTGCTTCATGAATAAACTTAAATTTAGCCTATGTGCATGCTGTAGCACAAACAACTAAAGTGTGTTCTATGATCACAATGTGTTCAGCACAATTCCAAATTTGAGAAAATCAACAGAATTATTGCATGCTTTTTAATCCCATCGGTGTTAACGTGTAAGCTTTCAAATGCCATATAGAGATAATCATGTTTTCAATGTGGCTTTGGCCCACCGGTGGGCCGGTGACACAAAGGGCTAAGGAAGCAGCATGGTCATTAGCATTTAGCATTAGCCTTGAGCATTTTGGAAACAACATGGACAGTAGCATTTAGTGTTATCCTTTTTAGTGTTATCCTAAGGTTTAGCCTGTAAAAAATCTCGTCCTGTTTTCTCAAATTTTGCTTTTTATAAACAATGCATCAATTTGCCTTTTTGTTTATAAAATCACATGTCTTCCGATTGTTTACAAACTTAGAAATTTCTTTTCTGTTGTTTGCTCATTTCCACCACCACGTGGTGCTAGTTTGTTCAAACAAAGCCAATACAACAATGGAGAAAACATGCTGATTCCAAAACTTTTAGGCTCTAATTTTACAGATCTTCATCGAGTACCAGAATATAATTTGGAAGATGTTTATTCCAATTTTAGGTTTTGTTTCTTGTTGTGTGGGCAAACAAGGATATCTTTAAAATCTATTAACAAGGGTTTTCATTCTTCATCTGCACTGCCGCTATCAGGTCCTCACGTATTTCAGTTCCGGACTAAACAAAGGGCTTTCCGACCCGTTACAATGCAAACAACATTTTCTCAACACTTCTCAAAAGGGAAGAAAAAGTTGACTTACCACAGCGGCAGAAGAAAGAGAAGATGTTCAAACCTCGTGTTGATTTTAAGATCCCCATACTTTGCTGGAAAAGACGTTGCTCGCGAAATCCATCTGTTGCGACATCACGTCGGGGTCACCATTTTGTAAGGCCTTCTAACTCGATCCAATTGCGGTACTCGATTAGAGGTGAAGGTCTCACACGTGTTCCGTCTCTTCCCATGGCAAAGGGATTTTTAATTAAATGCAATGCATTTTATCTTATTTATTAACTCGTTTCATCTGACTCCATAAAATGAAAAGGTTTTTCAATGATATCTGTGCATCATTAAATATACGTTAATGTTTGACTATTCCTTTTTAACTCCAATGAAAATAAAATCAAAGTCTGTTAGAATAATCAAATATAACAATTTATTATGTCAGGTAAATGTATTATTACAATTCCATAATCAATTGAAAGATAATCAATGCAAACCATCAAATGTTCTAGAACAAACAGGAAAATCCTTTACCCGACATTGTATGGCTACGTGAGCGGAGAGTCGCGAGACCCTCAACCACACGGGCTTATCTGAATACAGAAAAAGGCCCTGAGCTCTCGCTGCGTTTCATTATATAGGCTAACCATGGATATTTGCATTCAGAGGTTCACACCTTTTGGGGGTAGGCTAGAGACCACATTCCTTTGTGTGCCAGTTATCTCTAAACTATTAAGACCTTATTAACTTTTGATTTACTTCTTTGGGAATGAGACATTTGTACCAGTCACACTGAGACATTTCAAATAATACCAAACATGTATCAAACTTGATGATATTCATTCATATTTAACCATATATATTCTTATGTGAGTTTTAGGAGTTACTGAGAGAGAGAATGAAATGCAGATGAGGTGAGACTTTTTGTCTCAGGGGAAGAGGGGGGAAGTCAAATGTAAATTTCCAGCAAGATCCTTTGTTTCATCGACCAGTGGTCAAAGTCTATCTCTCCAACCAGTTTTCCAGTCTTACAACGCCCACCACACACCAGCTTACTGGTGGAGAGGAGACAGTGATGAAGCCAATCAGTATATGGGGATTATTAGGAGGCCATGATGGACAGAGGCCAAGGGGCAAATTTGGCCAGGATGCCGGGGTTACACCCCTACTCTTTCGAAAGACATCCTGGGATTTTTTGTGACCACAGAGAGTCAGGGCCTCGGTTTAACGTCTCATCCGAAGGACGGTGCTATTTTGACAGTATAGTGTCCCCGTCACTATACTGGGGCGTTAGGACCCACACAGACCACAGGGACAGCACCCCCTGCTGGCCTCTCTAACACCTCTTCCAGCAGCAACCTGGTTTTCTCAGAAGGTCTCCCATCCAGGTACTAACCAGGCTCAGCCCTGCTTAGCTTCAGTGGGCAACCAGTCTTGGGCTACAGGGTGATATGGCTGCTGGCAATATCAAAATTTTATTTTATTTATGCATATATATTTAAAATTTAGACTGTTAGTGCCACAAAAATCTGTCTTCCTGAAGGACATTTAGGTATTTGGTGAACCAAAAAGTAAATTTGTTAAGCTTAATCTAATGTGTTAAGATTATTTTATTCTTGTTCCAGGACTTTGAGGAGCAGTCAGACATGAAGGACAGATTGATAAAAATGACTTCAAGATAAAATCAAAGCTCTTCAAACACATGTGACCGGTAAAGCTCTCTTCATTTACCTGCTTTCACATTTAATCAATCCGGTCTCATCCTCTGCATGTTTCATTCTCTCATCAGCCAATCAGAAAGCAGTACCGGCCGTGCCCAAAGAGTACTTGGGCATGTTGGAGTATAAGAAGGAGGATGAAAGCAGGCTGATCCGGACACTCATACTCGGTACATCTATATTGTGAAGCCTGTGTAAATTCAAATCATAACTTACTCAGTGGTTTGTAATCTGCAGAGCTGAAACCTCGCGGTGTGGGTGTGCAGATGATCCCTGGTCTGGCTGCACATCTCCTCTTCATGTGTGTGAGATACTCCGATTACCTCAACGATGGAAACAAGCTCAGGTCCCTCATGCACGGCATCATTACTGCCATAAAAGAGATCATCACGGTAAGGGACTTTTTCTTTTTACTTTACAGTGAAGTATGAATTACTTCTAACACACGCTGCATTATGTTTTCATTTCAAGCAAACTAATGCAATTCAAACAGAACTGGCATGACCAAAATAGATGATGAAAATCATCAAACACACTCTTCAGAATCGTCTGACACGGGCTTTGCTGCTGCATGTCGCTAGAGTTTCCTTCATGATGATGATGATTATGATGATGAATATGATTTCAGGGCCACCCGGAGAATTTTGAAGTTCTGTCCTTCTGGCTCTCCAACACATATCACTTCCTCAACTGTCTGAAACAGTACAGCGGGGACGAGGTAAAGCCTTTTTCTGTGGCTTTCTCCTTCACTTATAAAGACCCAATAAAATGTACATTCAATAGATACATTTAACTCTTCAATAGAGTATTGAGTTATTTAATGTCTGTTTTACTGCATTTATTGTATTGTATTATGTCTGTAGTTTCTGTATTTTACTTCTATTTCTTGTTTTGTAGCACTTTGGGTGTGAGAAAAGCACATTATAAATAAAATCAGGGCTTGACATTAACACCCACCAACCCTCCAAATGTGTGTGTATTTCAGCAGTGGTGTGTAACGCAGTCACTCCTACTTGAAACTTTGACGGGTTGAATTTTATATATACGTTTTTTAATTGTAGTCTTTTAAAAATGTGTCACGGTGGGTTGTGGAGAATGGAAGAAAGGATTCAAGTGCGGAGTGAATTGATGAGGTTTAATAAAGAAAACATAAAATAAACAAACCAACAAAAGAATCCAATAGTGATGTTACGTATGACACTGAAGCTTCGATGCGCGTATCACACATGCGACACAATTTCTAGTGAAGCCCCGTATCGGGGTGTGTATTGGTTTCCGCAGAGTCACGTGATCGATGACAAATGAAGCCTCACTTTCTGTCCACTCACGTGCGCGTTTCGCTTTGGGTGTCAGAAGGCTCGAACTCCAGATCTCATTAAATGAGTCATTGTTGGTTCAGTCTGGTTGATGGGTTTTTCAGGAGAGTGCTGTACTTTGAAAGTTAATAAATATAATACATTAAATAACCAACATTTATTTTTCACTACTTAGGCTATTCTTTTTTCTTTTGTATTTTTGTTTTTGTAATTTGGTGTTGGTATTTGGGATTAGGGTGGGTTTAGGGGAGAGGGGAGAGGGTGTTGGTGTTTGGTGAAGGGTTTGTATTTAGAGCAATGGCCTATCTGGGAATATTTTGAGCTTATAGCTTCCAATGTGTGTATGCATATATATATATATTTAAAAAAATGTTATTGTTGTACATAATTTCTTTCATATAACTTTTTTAGAAGGTGAGATGCTTGGTGTTTGACAAAGAGCTTGTTTATGGAAACAACACATCATCCATGCTAAGGCATTTCAGAGCTTTACATGAGACTGCTCAGCCCCACAATCCAAGCACACAAAGTAGGACTGTTGCTTCATGATTTTTATTCATTATTGAGAATGCATTATCATGATTTCAATTAATATATTATGTATAATATATATTTCTTCTTTCATTATAGTATCTCGCAAGCAAATGGTTGATGAGGCATTGGTCAACATGGTCATAAAAGACTCACAGCCATTTACAGTGGTTGAGGATGAGGGTTTCAAGGGCCTCATCCATGCCCTTGATCCTTCCTATATAATCCCAACCAGACAGGTGAGGATAGCAGCCGAGGTTGATTTTTTTTTATGTATAATCTATATAATAAATCTTTATCAATAATAACATAATTTTACTATAACTGTTTTGTGAACTAAAAAAGGCTTTAAAGAAAATGGTGGCTTCAAAATATGAAGAAGAAAAGAGGAAGGCCAAGGGAGACATGGAAAAAGCAACTGCTGTGTCTCTAACATCGGATATGTGGACTTCTATCAACATGGATGCATATCTTGCAATAACCTGCCACTACATTGATGACAGTTATAAGATGAATACAGTGTTGTTGGATGTTGAGAAGTTCCCAAACAGGCACACAGCGGAAAATATGGCCCTGGTGAAAACGAATGTCATGATGGAGTGGGCAATCAAGGACAAAGTGAAGTGTCTTGTCAGTGTCACAGATGCAGCAGCAAACATGATTGCTTGTGTAAGAATTCTGCAAGTAAGACATTCACATGCACTTAACACCATGGTTAAAAAGTCTTTTGAAGTCTTCTTTTCGAAGCAGCACCTCTGCCAAAGAAATGTTGACCCATGTGCAGCAAGAGACGAACAGGCCAGTTCTTAAACGTGTGAATGAAGTGGAAACACGCTGGAACAGCACTTTTCACATGCTTCAACGGCTGCATGGGGAAAGGCAAACTGTGGGAGCATCCCTTGCCTCACTTAAAACTGATATAGCTCCACTTCATGCACAGGACTATGAAGCCATACAGCAAGTTCTGTGTGTCCTCGCCCCATTCCACCAGGCCACAGTAGAGCTGTCCGAGGAAAAACGTGTGTCTGGCTCCAAAGTAATTCCTTTGCTAAAAATGATTCACCATTCATTACAGGTTGAACAACTAAGGTATTTATTTTTATTTGTGTAGAATACTCTTAATTATTAAATTTGTATTTTTGCACAGAGTAAATAATTTTTTAACTGAAAACCTTATCAGGCGTCTGAGGGAGCATATCTGGAATATGGAGTCGCTCAGTATAATGACCATGGCAACTCTGCTGGACCCAAGGTTTAAAAAGTTGGGTTTCCTTAACCAAACTAAAATGACAGAGGCTGTCAAACGGCTAAAAGCAGAGTGTGGTAATGTCATCAGGGCTGAAGATGAAAGACCATTCATCCACATCATCAAGCACTCCGTCAACAGAAGCACCATCATCAACCCAACAGCCCACACCAAGCTAAAGTATTTATTTATTTTTATTTATTTATTGTATTTTATAATTGTTGACCGTTGATGTGTCTTATATTCAATCAATGTACATGTACAGTCACTCCCAATAAACATAATAATAATAATTTTCCTCACACTTGTAAGGTGGAAACCTTTGGCTTCTGTTGGACAGTGCTGTGGAGCAAAGCTCAAATGCCACTTCTGATGCGATCGTAGAAGTGGATAAATACCTTACAGAGACAAACATACAAAGAGCTGAAGATCCACTTGAATACTGGAGAATGCAGAAACATGTCTACCCCCACCTATATACATTGGCATTACAGTTTCTTTGTACCCCGGCCTCCTCTGTGCCATGTGAAAGAGTCTTCTCTAAGGCTGGGGAAGTACTGTCTAAGAGGAGAAATAGACTCAGCCCCAACACTGTGAAACAGCTTTTATTTCTTAATAAAAATAATTAAAGACTTTATCACCTTTCTGTCATTCCTACAGTTACATAAGCACTATCACTGCCAAGTGTCATAAGCACATTTAATAACAGATGATCCTATCATCAGTCAATGTTCTTATTCTGTGTGTGTGTGTGTGTGTGTGTGTGTGTGTGTGTGTGTGTGTGTGTGTGTGTGTGTGTGTGTGTGTGTGTGTGTGTGTGTGTGTGTGTGTGTGTGTGTGTAAAGGGAGAGAGAGAATAGGCCTACATTAAATCTTATTGAATCTTATAAGCTTATATTATATTTTATTGTCACACTTTAATGGGAAAATGAATTTATTTAATGAACAAATCAAACACAAACATGTAAGGCTTTTATTTGTACACATAACATTGAAACTATGGAGTGTGTTGTGGTTGTACCATCTACTACCAGGGCTTCTAACACAGGCTTCTGATCTGATTCAATCAATAAGTAGAGGCTTCAATCACTTTTTGGCAGGTGAAATACAGCATTAATGGTTGTATTGGCCCTTTGCATGTATTTTAATGGGTAAAAAGTATTATGTGAGTTATAATCAGTCATATTTAACCCTCATGAATATAAGCAACACATTTCAGGGCAGACATAACCTTTCAGTCAATAAGTAGAGGTTTCAATCACTTTTTGGCAGGTGAAATACTGCATTTTAATGGTTGTATTGGCCCTTTACAGGTGAGTGCTATTACCACAGACATAATCTGATGTTTATTTGCACGTTATGTCTGTTTGATCCACATAAAAGCAACTGTATGAATGGGCGATACTACAGCTTTAACACGTGGCGCGCGCTCCCGCGGCCGGCCATCAATTCTCGGCGGACCATCACTTTTCGGCACGACACCGGCGGACCGAAAATAAACGCGACACTCGCGCCCCCCGGAAATCCGATAAAATTCAATCAATCAGAGATGACGACTTCGACATTCCTGTATCGCGTTCCATCCTTTCGCTGCTGTGTGACGTCACAGAAAGAACAATCTTTCTAGCCTTGGTTCAAACGCTTTTGAAAATAACAAGGAAGGTTTGCATTGAATGAAACTTGCAGGTAATATTTTTATAACGAACTCTGAAAGGGCAAAAGATCAAGGAAAGAACCAGATCTACCGGAGTCATGCAGCAGAACCACTCGGTGAGTTGAACAGTTTTGAAAACTAACGTTAAGCAGTCCCTCCAGAAAAACGCGATTATGCGATCGCTGAATTCAATGCATAATCAGCCAAAGTCCGCATATTTATGCGGGGGTCGCATTTTTTCAAATACTCCGCAATTTCGCCACATAAATTGCTGATTTCCGCGCAAAATATGCGGGGCTTGCATGATTTCATAATCCCCGCATTTTCGTCGCAAAAAGTCACATATATATCTTAGCAGAAAGTTTAAAAATGTTGCGTTTGCTTCACACAAGAGCAGCCATTTCCCCCTGTTGGCATGGGAACGTTATGAAGTTACGTAATTACGCGACGTGAACATAATCGAAAAGCTGTAAAACAGGAGCACACTTTATTTTTAAATATTTAAGAAGAAAAATAGGAATAGCTCACAACTGAAGTTATTGACAGACAGACTCACGGAGGCGATTGGCATCTCACAACTCGCACTTTATTCCCAAATCGAACTCGTATAACGTCTGTCACACGTTCTACCGTCCACATCGTTACTTAATAAACAAAATAAGATAAAAGAAGTAGCATCAAACATCGAACATGGGGTGTCTGAACACTGTTCGAGGCGCATGGCGGCAGACAGTTCAACAGGGAGCGCACAGCTCTTAAAGGGGCCACACCTTATTTCCACTTGTTACAGTCTGGAATAAAACAAGATAAGAAATTAAATATCTCCAGCACTTTCTGTGATGTAGTATGCTTGCTTATCATAGGAAGTAATAAGAAATGACTCTTTACATTAAGGTAGTAGCCTAGTGAGAACAGGGTGTCCGGGGAATCACTTTTTTTTCTCTTTTTCATCAAACCGCAGTTTTTGCAAGTTCCCGCAATTTTTGCAAGTTTCCGCAATTTCATCGCAAAAACTTGCATAAATATCCCGCATATTCCATCGCATTTTTAAAGAAAACGGGCCGCGTAATCAAGGATTTTTTCCCGCAACAATCACAAAAAAACTCCGCGTTTTTCTGGAGGGACTGGTTAAGGGTTGTTTTAAGGACATGTTTGTGTATCCCCATAGACAGCCACTCTGAAGCGCTCAGAGGCGATACTAAAAGAGTCAAAAAGTCGAGACAGGACCCATCGTCAAAATTTCTAAATCCACCCCTCTAGCAACGTTAAATGATCAGCAAAAATGTTTTTTGAAAGTGAACTAATCCTTGAACATATTCTTTTTACTTGTTATTCATCACATCATGTGCCTTGTCGTCTGCTATCTGTTAGGAACAGATTAAAAAAGGTCTATAAATTAAGTGTCATTATTGTAACTGGTGTCATTGTTGTTAGGCCATACTACCAGTACCAAAGCAAATTGATGCAATTAAAATTAGACAAATCAAAAACTTTGTTGGATAACCAATATCCTGACAGCTGCTCAAGAAAGGAACACTATTATGTACCGTTAAAGAGGAGATGTGAAAATTTCACAATGAAGGGTATTTGTGTGTTAAATTGGTCTTACTATAAAAAGGTAATACAACTGTGTCTTTGATTTTTTTTTTTTCAGATGGAGAGCAGCGTAGGTGAAGGCCAAACTTGCCAATCGGTAAGAAAAATGTGTACATATACATAGCAAAAAAAAACAAGTAACTGTTCTTCATTAGCATGTAACTTATTCTATAGTTTGTTCTTCCTTGATTGAATGTTCAGAATGTGGAAGGTGGGACTGTGTGGTCAGATCACAGTTGGCAAATACAGCTGTCCTGCATGCATGCACATTTGCCTATTTTTTTTCTTTTGTTATTGTTGCTTTCATGTTAGCTAATGAATATGTTTGTTGAACATTTCCCTATATAAATGCTGTGGGTAAATCACTGGATCGGATGCATAAGCTATGGCTTATCAATTTTCACCACTCTTTATGAACATTTATGGAGTGTACTGTATGCTATATGCTTTAACTCATTTCTCAGCAACATTAAAATAAATAAATAATAAATAAATAAATGCTTGACATGTCCCTTTAACCACAGCAGTATTGCTGCTCAATTTAAATTAAGCCACAAATTGGCATCATAACAATAATCTGCCAATACACACGCACTGCAAAGACACATTGTCAATAGCATAATTTATTTAATATATTTATTTACACTTGTCATCAGATACAAATTTCATTGAAACGAATGGAACAAAATAATGTGGGTTTGGTCTGTGTGTCACGAAATTAAAGCACATTAAAACTTCCCTTAAATGCGTCTGAAACACACACCGGAGCAGCTCAGAGTAAACAACAGAGCCCTAATATGATACAAACATTTAACAATAACGTGGAAAGCTTTTAAATCTGCTCAGTGAAAAATTAGCTGTGACGAATCTGTCACCTTTTAACATCTGCTGGAAATCCAGGTAAAACTGTCTGCATGCACACGCACTTCCCCAGTTAACATGATCCCCAGTTGATCCGTAACACAGTGAATAAAATATAATATTAAGAAGTAAACATGTAGCTGACTTAATGTTTAGCTGACAGTGTTTATGTCAGAATGATTATTTTTGAACCACAAAAATATTCTAAGTGCTTCTTATTTACTGATATATTTTACATTTCTAATCCAAACAATCAGATCAGACTAATCCATCACACACACACACACACACACACACACACACACACACACACACACACACACACACACACACACACACACACACACAGACACACACACACAGACACACACACACACACACACACACACAGACAGACAGACAGACGTTCCTGTTATGAGCCTATAAGTAGACAAAAATGATTTTGTGAGCTCTATAACAGTACTATTGCCGATTACAGTGATGTGTTATGAAGTAACGTGGAGTAGATAAAAAGCATGATAACCGTGTTTGTCTTCAGTTGCAGGAAGAAAGGACGTCCATCATAGAGAATGACCATGAACATCTGGCCAGGAAATTATATGCTATCATTAGCTCTGAAGAACATCCGGACAAAAGGCACCATTGCCATTGCCCAGAGCTCAGGTGTGTGTGTGTGTGTGTGTGTGTGCGTGCGTGCGTGCGTGCGTGCGTGCGTGCGTGCGTGCGCGTGTGCGCTCAAACGTCAGTGTGTAGTAGTAAATCAGTGAGGTGTTTATTTGAGCTGGGTTTCAGTTGTCGGATCTCCCGCTGCGTCTCATGTATATATATAACATCTAAACAAGATGTAGAAATTATTTACAAAATAAAAATAAAATAAAACATTAAAAAAATATTCTATTTCATTTGACAAGTAATACAAATGTGATTTATGTTATGGTATGATAATGTTATATATCTGGTTTTACAGTGAAGAAACCCAGGAGCTCCTCGACCAAATCCACGAGCTGAACTCAGATTACTGGAGTGAAGTCTGGGAATCCTACTGTGAAAAGCAAAGGAAAGACAACATCGCAGACTATCCACGAGGAGAGACCAACAAACAGGTTTGATCCTAATTCACACTTTAAAAAGTGGAGCTAATTTCTTCTTAATTTTCTCGCCTTCATCATGTTCAGCACAATACAACACAATAGCACACATTTTGGATGCTCACGCTGCTCTTGTTAATGCCTGTGAAAAAAAGCATGTCATGTGGGTTCGAAATTATTATTTCAAAGCACTAAATGGTTTAGCTCCTCAGTACTTGAGCGAGCTTTATTTTTAAAGAGGCGTTTACAACAAAAAAAGCATTTAAGACTTAAGTTATTGAGATAAAAATCAACCCGATTTCAAGGGAGGACCTGATTTGTCAACACAACAGCTTCTCGAACAAGAAAAAATGTAGAGCGGGGCTTAATTTAGTGCATAGGGAATTGATTGTCTGGTTGTGGTTTGCTATTGGCTGTCCTCATGTGAGTGACAGGTTATAGCCCCGCCCTCGTCATCAGAGAAGAGTAGAGATGCTGCAAGAGGAACTTATTCTGATTCAAGATTACAAGGCACACAAAAAACTGCGAAGGCAAAAATAGCCTAATAGCCTAATTTAGAGATTTTTTTTAACCGACTACCGACAACTTTGATCGGTTAACGTTGATACGATCAACCATCGGTCAAACGCTTATCGGTTAACATCCCTAACACACTCACACACACACACACACACAGACATTTTTGTTTTATTTTATTTCAGTTGATGCTTAAGGTTTAATTAATTAACTATAATAATCCTGCTTTGTGTGTGTGAGAGAGTGTGGGAGTGTCTCTGTGTGTGTGAGAGAGAGAGTGTGTGTGATTGTGTGTGTGATTGTGTGTGTGTGTGTGTGTGTGTGTGTGTGTGTGTGTGTGTGTGTGTGTGTGTGTGTGTGTGTGTGTGTGTGTGTGTGTGTGTGTGTGTGTGTGTGTGTGTGTGTGTGTGTGTGTGTGTGGTGTGTGTGAGAGAGAGAGAGAGAATGTCTGAGTGTGTGTGCAATTGTGTGTGTGAGAGAGAGTGTGTGAGTGTCTCTGTTTATTATTTATTATTTAGATCCCCATTAGCTACTCAGTTAAGCAGCAGCTATTATTCAATATTCTCCAACATTTTTTTAACAAAAATATTAACATCAAAGCTGTACAACAATAAAGACAAATACAGAAGTGCACACACAACATCATATAAATCATCAAACTCACACACACACACACACACACACACACACACACACACACACACACAAAACATAACAACATAATATCACAATATAAGCTCTTCTATGTGCAAAATATTATAGGGTATATAATAGGGTATAATACAAAATATGAAATTAACATTTCAATTATCATAGCTCATTATCCAGTCATTATTGTTTACATAATTACAGTTACTCCAACGTAAATAAATACAGTCTCAATCTTTTGGAAAAACTAACATTGTGACTCTCTGAGACTAAAAATAACGGGAGCGAGTTCCATGCCACCATTGCTCTATAACACGATGTTCTTTGAAGTTGATTTGTTCGACAGACAGGTAACAAGAAACGCCCTTCACTTGATTGACGAGTAGAATAGATATGAACGTCACTGAAGAAGGTCAATCTTCTATAAATAATTTCAGGTACTTTAGTAATAATTATATTTTTTAGGAATTTAATAAGAGAATAATTAATTCTGCTTCTTACATGAAGCCAAGCTAACTGATTGTGCATATCCCTGATACTTGTTCTGAAAGAACAGTTCAGAACAAGCCGAGATGCTTTATTTTGTGCAATCTGTAATCTGTTTAAATTATTCTTTGTGGTTGAAGCCCAGATAATGGAACAATAGTCCAGATGACATAAAACTATTGATTCCACCAAAGTTTTCCGTATACGAAACGGTATGCATTTTCTGCAATGACGAACTGCTGCCATACTCCTGCCCATTTTATTCAATATTAATTTTATCTGAGCGTTCCAGGTCAACCTGCTGTAGGGTTTCCGGTCCATACGTTAATAAATTACCCACAAAGGGGTGTACAGCGTACCCGTCTGTTCAGGGTAAGTATATAACAATTAAACACAACGAATTATGGTTAATTATTAATATACATCCTACACAGAGGAATGGCTGATCTTCAACAATACCAAAGCATTTGACCCTTCCTCGCTCATTCACACGTCCGCCGTGTAATCAGGCTAAAGGGTACAAATGACTTATGGTCTATTTTAGCTTAAATTAACTGACAATGTTTTGTGCACTTAAACGATTATCAGATTGTAGCTAGGATCTTTTATATTAAAGAGGCTTTGTTATACGAGCAACAACCACAGAGTCAATAAAGCATAAAATGAGGTTTAATGAATGAACTAGACTACATGTAACAGGATATAGATTAAACAAAATGAAATAAAACAATAAGAAAAGAAAACACAAGGAAAATACAATTGCTAGCACAGTTTAGAGTAAACCCTTTAGAGACAGCCACAGGAGATATACTTTACAACGTCTAAATTTTGTATTGAAGAAATTTTTGCATTCAGACCTGTACGTTTGTTGTACGGAAGCAGCGTGTGGCGTCCCGGAGATGGAGGTCGGGTTTCTTTGGGTCCCAGCGTGGTTGGTTCGCGGGAGATTCAAACGTTCTGGCTTAGTTCTGTATGCGTGAAGAGAGTCTTTTCACCGGAGTGCTGGAAGACTTACGAAACGCACGTGGAGGTCTCAGTCGGGAGACGAGAACACTAAGAACAGACTAGCTATGCGCAAAATGAAACGAAGTTAAAGTAAAAACAGGAACATTAAAATAAAATACGAAGATTACAAAGAATACACAGGAACAGGATACACACGGACAGAGAGAGAGATTGTCTCTGTGTTGGAGAATTTAAAGATGAGCTGGGCACGCCTGGGTAAGGCGCGCCGGCCAATGATAATGGCCCATATCGAGGAGCGCGTACGCCCCCTGAGTGGGTGTTGTTCGGAGTCAATTTGCAACTTTATGATCAAGAAGAAATTAAGCTTGCTTTGGGAAATGGGATTACACATGTGATTATACATTTCACGATATTGATATACAGCTTAATGGATAGATCAGATTAAAAGGGTCACAACCGTATCAAGCATCATACGTTAAAAACATACACGTGCAGAATTACATCTCAAAGCGTATTTTCAGGCACTTATAAGTATTTTACATTCATGAAAACATTCGTAATACAAGTTTGCACATTTACAGTTCGTCTACATGTACTTTAACACACTGAAGATGTTTTAGTAATGACTTAGGATGTAAAAGTCCTACGTTTAGAGTTTCCTGCGTGTGTAAGTATGTGCGTAGGTGTATGTGCGTGAATGTGTATTGCTCTCGGCGGGAAACAGACAAAGCAACGTATGTTCTGCGCTTCCCCCCCCCCCCCCCTCGTTTCCGTCCGGGGTGGGGAGAAGAAGGCCTGTTTGTTGTCTCAAGTGAGAAACCGCTGTTTGGGGAACACTTAAGACAATTTGTCAGCGTAGATGACACCTTTAGGGTGTACTTTCTAGACTTGAAGACGCCAGTTCGGGAGATAGAGGTTCCGAGGGCTGACCACATGGCCTTTTAGGAATGTCTGTTAAAGTTAGGTCCCTTTGTTCTGGATTTAAATTGGTTGCGAGTTCGTGACTCAATAAAAGAGAATTAATGAAAGCTCCCGAGTCTCTACACTGCTGTCCACAATCACACCGAGCAATTTGACCTCCACCACTTGTTCAATTATCAAACCACCAACTGACTAATTCAAAGCGGGGGAATCTTTTAAACGATGATTAGATCCCAACATCATACATTTACTCTTCCCAACATTAATCTTTAACTTATTTACTCTGTTCCAATTTTCAATTAATTGTAATTCATTATTTAATACAGTATTAAGTCTGGTAGAGTCATAATCAGACACAAAAACAGTCAAGTCATCTGCATATAGGGCAATAGTGGCACACCTCAAAATAAAAGACAGATCATTAATAAAAATAGAAAATAACAGTGGTCCAAGGCAACTTCCTTGAGGCACTCCACAACGCAAAACCTTTGTATCAGAGTAACTACCATTAAACAGTACATTAAACTTCCTATTAGTGAGATAACTATGGATCCATTGGATTGCACACTTTTCAAATCCATAACAACTTAATTTTTCTAATAATAGATCATGATCAATTAAATCAAATGCTGCACTAAGATCTAACATTACAGTACCAACTAATTTTCTATCATCAATTTCTTGCAACCAATCATCCGTCATCTGAACCAAGGCTGTCGTTGTAGAGTGCCCTTTCTTATAAGCATGTTGATAAAGTGAATTCAATTCATTTTTAGAGAAATACAAATTAATTTGATCATAAACTATTTTCTCCGTAATCTTACTCAAAATTGGTAGAATACTTATAGGTCTGCTATTTTTCCCAGAAAAATGTTCCGTTTTATTTTTTGGAAGAGGCACAATTTTAGCTTTTTTTTCCAATTAGCAGGAAAAACACATTTTTCTAAACTTAAATTAATAATATAACATATAGGCTTAGTAATCACATCAGCAACCATCTTTAATAGCTTGACATCCAGTTCATCAACACCAGGAGGTTTATATTTCATTAACTTTAATATGTTTTCTACTGTAGTAAGACTTACTGTGTCAAATTTAAATGTACATGATTTATAGAACATGATTGTATCTTTAATTGTCTTAAAAGATAAATCCGAGTATTCCTGTGAGATCATATCTTTTTGTAAATTCTGAACTTTCTTTGTGAAGTAATCTCCTAAATAATTAGCTATATCAGAGGGTTTAGTCAAAAAAGTGTCACCTACATCTAGAAATGTTGGTACAGATTTATCTCTCCTCCCTGTTAATTGATTTAATGTATTCCATAATTTATTCCTGTCTAATTTTGCTTCCTCAAATTTATGTTCATAATGGATCCTCTTTTTTGTTCTGTTTAATTTTGTAAAAAAAAATTCTTAATTGCTTTTACCTTTCCCATATTCCATTGTCCCCTGATAAGCTTGCCTCTAACTTTAATTTATCTCTTTTCTTCATATATTCTTTAAGTTCAGCATCTAACCATGGAGAAGCAATATTTCTTACTGTCATTCGTCTTAGTGGAGCATGTTTGTCAACAATTGGCATTAATAAATCTGTAAAAACCTTCAAAGCTAGATCAGGATCTACTTCCTCTAATACTTGTGACCAATCCGTATTTCTAATATCAGCACAATAACTGGCCTCATTGAAATATTTAAACATCCGTTTTATTATTATTTTCTGTCCTGGTTTGGGGATTTTGGTTTTTAATTGCGATTAAATTATGATCACTAAAGCCAACACAAATTGAGATTGCTTTCGAACACAAATTAGTTGCATTAGTAAATAGTAAATCTACTAATCTGTGTGTGTGAGAGAGAGAGTGTGTGTGTGTGTGTGTGTGTGTGTGTGTGTGTGTGTGTGTGTGTGTGTGTGTGTGTGTGTGTGTGTGTGTGTGTGTGTGTGTGTGTGTGTGTGTGTGTGTGTGTGTGTGTGTGTGTGTGTGTGTGAGATAGAGGGATAGGCGATATGGCCTAAAATCCATATTGCGATATACATTGCAGCCTCTTGCGATAACGATATATATCACGATATATAAATTATAATAGAACAATTTCAGAACAGGTTAGATAGACCATAAGGAAAGCCAAACTGCTAAATATATTTGTTTTAAAAGAAACGTATGTAGTTTTGAGTATTTATTATGCAAAACTGTAATTAGGCTATACAACATAGTGTTGCAGATTAATACAATTCAAGTACACTTACACTAGCTGCAGAGACTTTAACAAAGAAAAAGCTTAAAGTATTGGGTTTCTTTCCTTTAGTGCAGGCCTGTTTCACACACACTCCGTGTGCAGTGCATATGGAGTGTGTGTTGCAGTGTGTATGCGGTACAGGAGCAGCACGCACTATTGCTTTCACATATGGTGCGTTTGCAGTGCGCAACTGATCTACAGCTGTACGACAAACAACATTAATCCTCTATTTTTTATTTCAAATCACTATTTTTATTATTAGTGTCTTTTATAAAATAATATAAAACAGTTTTAGCATTGCAATTCTATTTGTACACAGACAGTATAGTAATACACACTCTTTCACAAGACTTAGGCTATTCACGTTTAAACTGAATACACTTAAACGTATTATTACTTTTATATAGATTTATATATTAAGCTGCTCAAGCAAGTGGCAAAACATTTATACATTTATGTTAACATCGCACACATTTTAAAATAAAACGCACACAATGGACAAAAACAGCTTTCATACCTTTTCTTTTGCATTTAAATCTTTTTTAAGAAATATTGCTGTCACAAAGAACTTGTTTCATGAAGAGACAAGTCCATTCATTATGTCACGTTGTTGAGGTAATGTTACTGTGTAGTTTTTTTTCCTCTATTAGTAAAAAAGATTACTATATTTTCAAATCAATCCGTGTTCATTTTGACCATGAACTATGCGCTGTCACTTTAATTGCGTGCAGCACAGCAGAGACTGTGGAAACGATCGCTGCACCGCGTGCAGGCCTGTTAACATGGGTACGGAAAAAATACATATTCACTTTTAGGGCAGTCATAGCCTAATGGTAACAGAGTTGGACTGGTGACCCAAAGGTGGCTGGTTCGATTGTCTTGAGCAAGGCACCTAACCCCCAATCGCTCCCCGGGCGCCGCTCACGGCTGCCCGCTGCTCCGGGTGTGTGTATCCACGTTTGCAGTGTGTGTGTGTGTTCACTACTCACTACTCTGCTCCTAATGTGTGTGCACTTACTTGGATGGGTTAAATGCAGAGGTCAAATTCCAAGTATGGGTTACCATACTTGGCCATCACGTGTCACTTTCACTTTCACTTTCACTTTTTCACTGCAAACGGAGTATGTGTGAAACAGGCGTTAGCCAGAACTGTTGCCCCTACAGAGTATAGTTTGCTGCTGCTCGTCGGACGGCTTAAATCCGAACCAATGGATGTTGCACCGTTTTTTTTCACCAGCTCCTCCGTTTCGCTTTCAGCCGTATGTTTACTCAAGATGACGAATACGATGATGCGTTGCAGTCGGTTGCAGCTCGTGGATCAAAATTTTGCGGGTAGATTGCGTCAACATGCATTATCCGATGTGCAATAGAATTAAAATCCATATCGTAGACCAATTTTGTATCGTTTATATTGCATATCGTTTATATAGCCCATTGTGTGTGTGTGAGAGTGAGTATGTCTAAGTGTGAGTGTGTGTGCAATTGTGTGTGTGAGACTGAGAGAGAGTGTGTGAGTGTCTCTCTGTGTGTGTGTGTGTGTGTGTGTGTGTGTGTGAGAGAGAGAGAGAGAGAGTGTGTGTGTGATTGTCTGTATGTGTGTGTGTGTGTGTGTGTGTGTGTGTGTGTGTGTGTGTGTGTCTGTGTGTGTGTGTGTGTGAGAGAGAGAGAGAGAGTATGTGTGTGCGTGTGTGTGTGTGAGAGAGAGTATGTCTGAGTGTGAATGTGTGTGTGAGAGAGAGTGTGTGTGTGCTTGTTTTTGTGATATATGAGGACACAAATGTGTATAATGACATGCATATTACAATGGTATTACAACTTACACGTGATATATAAGGACATTGCATGCGTCCTCATATTTCAAATAGCTTAAAAAACATAAAAAACAATGTTTTTTTTTTTAAATGTAAAAATGCAGCATGTCTCCTGTGATGGGTAGGTTTAGGGACAGGGGCAGTGTAGGGGGACAGTATATATAGTTTGTACAGTATAAAAACCATTACGCCTATGGAATGTCCTCATAAATCACAAAAACAAACATGTGTGTGTGTGTGTGTGTGAGAGAAAGAGTGTGTGTGATTGTGTGTGTGTGTGTGTGTGTGAGAGAGAGAGAAAGAGAGAGAGAGTATGTCTGAGTGTGTGTGTGTGAGAGAGAGAGTGTGTGTGTGTGTGTGTGTGTGTGTGTGTGTGTGTGTGTGTGTGTGTGTGTGTGTGTGTGTGTGTGTGTGTGTGTGTGTGTGTGTGTGTGTGTGTGTGTGTGTGTGTGTGTGTGTGTGTGTGTGTGTGTGTGTGTGTGTGTGTGTGTGTGTGTGTGTGTGTGTGTGTGTGTGTGTGTGTGTGAGTTGGTTTATGTGATTTATGAGGACACAAATTTGTATAATGACATGTGTATTACACTGGTATTACAACTTATGGGTGGTTTATGAGGACATTTCAAAAGTTCTCATAAATCAAATGGCTTAAAAAACATAACAAAACAATGTTTTATTAAAAAATAAAAAATGCAGCATATCTCCTGTGATGGGTAGGTTTAGGGATAGGGGCAGTGTAGGGGGATAGAATATATGTAAGGGTTAATGCCCGACGAGGTGTCCGTTGTAAGGTTTTAATGGATGACGGCGAGGTGTAAACCGGCCGACGCGCAGCCTCCGCCGAAGTCCATTAAAACCTTACAACCAGGGCCGTGCACAGGGGGGTTGCCCGGGGGCTAGAGCCTCTGCCCTCTGCCCTCATCGACTGAAGAGCCCCTCTTCCCCACCCCCACCACTCAGCTCAAAGCATTCCGCTTATTCCGCTAATCCTCTCCTGGTTTTCCCGTTCGCTTCGCTCATTTTAGATGTACGTCGGGCGCAAGAGTCATTTATCCCGCCGGTATAATAGCAACAGCGTGAATATACACCATATTAATTTATAATTAATAAACCATTATTTTTGCAGAAATAATAAGTTGAACCGCTTTGATGGTGTATTTTAATAAACCATGTTAAATGTGCAAAAAACAACACGATTAACAGTTATAAATCATTTATTTATAAAACGGCTACCATTTATCTATTTGTTCATTTTTATATATTCATTCATTCATTCATTCATTCATTCATTCATTCATTCATTCATTTTTAATTTCTGCAGGTTTCGTCCTCCACAACACACAAGTCCTACCAGCCTCTGAAACCTGCAGCTAGCCGGCTCCTGCAGAAGAGATGGGACCAGGCCAGCTACGAGATCCACCTAAACAAGGTCTGACGGGTTATAGTTATCTGCTTTTTAGTATGTTTAATATTGCGTGAAATTTAACTAACTAGTGCGTTTTTGTGTTTTTAGTAATTGTTGGTTTGGTGTGTTTGAGTGCTCATTGTTACAATTACACAGCAAAAGTTTTATTTGTGCATGGTAGAAAGCAAATACTGATACTGACATAATAATGACATACAATAAATATGGGAAATTGAACTACACGATTCAGGGAGCAGCGACACAGTGAACTCCGAGAAAACACTACGCTTGAGCGAACAGTTTGTGAATAGGCTACTACAAATGATGGCCGTGAATAAAACATAATATTCAGAAGTAAACATGTAGCTGACTTAATGTTTAGCTGACAGTGTTTGTCAGAATGATTATTTTTGAACCACTTCTTATATATATTTACTGATATATTTTGCATTTCTAATCCAAACAACATCAAACTTGGCACTGCACTCACTCGTGCCCGTAGCAGACACCCGTCAAGTCTGAAATCCATCGGACAAATGGTTCGAGAGATATGCGAATACCACACACACACACACACACACACACACACACACACACACACTGCTCAGTTTGAGTTATTTTAGTACATCAAGTCACTAACTTAACTAAGTGAAAATTAGAAATGTTGGCAACCATGTTGATGATGTTCAACCTTGATGTTCTTTCTCTGTCTCTGTCTCAGGTGAGAGAGGCCAAACCTGTAGTCGACACAAAGGGCTTTGAAACACCGGCGCATATTAAACACAATCTGAAGAAAGTTCAGGTAATCTTATTAATTAATATGTAAACAAGAATGTATTTTCCTGTCATCATTTACTTGCCCTCATGTTGTTCCAAACCTGTATGAGTTTCTTTCTTCTGCTGAACACAAAAGAAGATATTTTGATAACCAAACAGTTGAACATACTCCAATAATTATGAGCCTATAATGCTGGGTACACACCAAAAAATAATCGGGCTGATTTTGGGCCGATTTCCCCCTTCCGACAATCCTAGCTATGTCCCGATTATCTTGATGGTTCTACAGATTATCTTATCAGATATTCCTGTGGTGTGAGGTGTGTTAAAGATGAACTAAGTAACTTTTTTACCTTAACCGAACAGCTTTGGAGTCATTGTAATGTTTATATGACTGATTTTGTGTTGAATGGTGGTCGTCTCGCCCCCCCTGTTGGCTGTGAGCGGAAAAAAACGCACTTGCAACTTTGAGCCGGCGGCCCGCCGGCCGCAGAATCAGGAAGTGTCGCATGATATCAGGTCTCGCGATGTAACGAATTGCTTTACGGCAAGAAAGATCTGCTAAAATGAGCATCAAACAGAAATAACACTGCGCCGTGTTCGAGGCGCACATACAATACAGACAGACTGCCGACAGTTCAACAGGGCGCGCACAGCTCTTAAAGGGGCCACACCTTATTTCCACTCGTTACAGCTTTCATCATACTGAACCGGTACCGGTGTACAGGGGGAGGGGATCAGGCCGTGAGTGCAGAGACATCTCTGCGTGCATGATATTTACGACAGTACAAGTATCCCACAGCGACTGTAGGTATGGAAGTAAAATAATGACAAATGTTTTTGAAACAAAAAGCCTGTTGAAATGTACTTATTGAAAAAAAATATGCATTGCATTAACCCTGCTTGTATTTTACTGCATTGTATTTTTAGGGCTTGTATTTTTATGGGCTGAAATTTAGCATGGTTGAATATTTAGGCTGTGAATATTTCAATTCAAAACATTTCAAACACATTTTCATTAGTACATTTTCAATAATCTATATTCACATTTCATATTTCACTTCCAAAATATTCAAACTGATTAAAAATACAACCTATAATATTCAACAGGCGGTTTTCGGTCCATTTTATTTCGCTTTCAAATTCGCTTCCTCAAATTCAGTGGTTTAAATTCGACAGTAAATTCAACGTTGACATCCAGGAAAAGCAGGAGATCACCGAGCATAATCTCCATCTGCTGTTAGTCGACCTCGCCAGCAGGGGGTGCAAACGCGTGTTGTTAATGAAGATAGAGTTAGCAAGCCATTCATTTATGAAAACTGTACAACAATTGAGCATGCATTACGTTTTTTGTGATGATTATCTGGGTCAGTATATATGCGGAAAAGATGATTAAGGCACAAAAGCTGTTTTTATGTTTCATTCATTAACTTCATTGTTACTTTCCCTGTGCAGCCTTACATGTTATCAGCTTTTTCTACCATGAACGGGATTATTATCGGTTTCCCTCAATACCTCATCATACTCAAAGATTCCCTTTCTGTCGGGACAAAACTGGCAATTCCTGTAATGGAATAATACAGTGATATAAAAGACAAAACTCGCACCTTTATTGAGGAAGTATGCCAACATACATGTACTGCATTAGATTAAACTGGGAAGGTTCATAGCACTTTCATATTGTTGTTCTATATTGTTAGTTTAACTGTAAATCGCTTTGGATGAAAGCGTCTGCTAAATGACTAAACGTAAAATTGTCTTGACATTCAAACTTTTGGGGACCGTCTCTAAAGTAACATTGGTAGTCCTATTAGGCCTAAACGTTTCTAACTTCAATAGCAAACTTCAATTTATTTGAATAAATTGCGCATTATGCCTGACACCTACATGCACACTTTACAGTTAGTTTTATGACTGTAAGTCGTTCTCTTCAAATGCTAGTGAAGTTAGAAACGTGTATACCAATGTCGTATGTAACTTTAGAGACGGTCCCTAAATGTGCGAATGTCAAGCCAACTTTATGCCAGTATCACTGGGAAACGCTGAGCATTAAACTTTGCGCGTTAAGTTCATATTCTGAGTCCTTCTGCTTGCCTGCGTGTTTGGTCTTTTATATCACTGTATTAGTTCATTAAGCTAGGTTAAGCGTTTTATATGTCCAGCATAGGAATCCTGACGTATTGAGGGAAACCCTAGTAATGCATGCAGCACAATCGCCGCAACTAAACAACCAATAGAAATATATGTCAAACTCAAATGTAACATTGGACCTGTACATCCGCGTCGGGGGAATAACATTATAATCTCGTTCACGGTAGAGAAAGATGCTACCTACACAGGAAAAGTAATCGTGAAGACACTGAATTTCACATAAAACAGACGTCATAATAATCACAGATACACTTACATTGTTGTAAATTAGTTTTTATGAATGAATTGGCTTGCTCTAACTGCTCTATCTTCGTCAACAACACGCGTTTGCACCCCCTGCTGGTGAGGTCGACTAACAGCAGATGGAGATTATGCTCGGTAATCTACTGCTTTTCCTGCAGTTCCTGGATGTCAACGTTGAATTTACTGTCGAATTTAAACCACTGAATTTGAGGAAGCGAATTTGAAAGCGAAATAAAATGGACCGAAAACCGCCTGTTGAATATTATAGGTTGTATTTTTAATCAGTTTGAATATTTTGGAAGTGAAATATGAAAGGTGAAAATGGATTATTGAAATTTTACTAATGAAAATGTGTTTGAAATGTTTTGAATTGAATTATTCACAGCCTAAATATTCAACCACGCTAAATTTCAGCCCATAAAAATACAAGCCCTAAAAATACAATGCATTAAAATACAAGATGTGTTAATGCAATGCATATTTATTTCAAGTCGTACAATTCAACAGGCTTTTTGTTTCAAAAACATTTGTCATTATTTTACTTCCATACGTAGGGGTCACTGTTTGACAAAAACGTAAATCCTGCATAGTGCTGCTTTAAGAGTGTGCGAACCTGCTCGGAAGAACGTCGGAGGCGCCCCGATCGCACGATCAGAAATCCTGATGTGTGGGGGAACCCCGAGGACAAACGCGCGCACGCTCTAGAGATTATCATGTGAAACGAAACAATATCCAATCAGAAAGCGAGTTGATGGAAGACGAAAGCATAAGAAACAAAGGCACTGCACAAAGTGAAATTGATATAGACAGCAGAGATGGAGGATCAGCTTGTTGATTTGTGGCTCAGAAAATGTAATTAGCTCAGTATAAAAACCATTCCATATAAGGATAGGTGTACCAGTACGTGTGTGTGTGTGTGTGTGTGTGTGTGTGTGTGTGTGTGTGTGTGTGTGTGTGTGTGTGTGTGTGTGTGTGTGTGTGTGTGTGTGTGAGAGTGTGTGAGTGTGTGAGTGTGTGAGTGTGTGAGTGTGTGAGTGTGTGAGTGAGTGAGTGAGTGTGTGAGTGAGTTTGTTTTATTATAGGCGTATTGAACATTTGTATAACCAAATAAATACTTCAGTTAGAATTATTTTAGCAAAACTATGGTCAATTTGTGGTTATCATGGTTTACAATATCCAGGTTTTATTTTTTATTTGTAGTAAAACCATTGCAAATTTTCGTAAGGGGAGAGAGACAGGGCCAGTGTGTGTGCATTTCCACAACCTTTATCTGAGAAGTTTACTAAATTCACTAAATATCTCGCCATCTGCACGACTTCACCCAAACCCTTTCCTTTTTTTTCCGTGAATTTTTGTGAAAATCATTCCAAACACCATCATCGCAATTTTTCCCTGCATATATCGTCCGCCACGCTTATTCTGAAATCTCGCGAGATTTTGAGAGATTTCCTGTGTTCACAGTCGAGACTCTGGTTGAAAATCTGCTTGTGTGTGTTGTGCTGTCTTTGTCACATCATGGCAAACCACACACTACAGGAGCAAAACGTGTTTACAACAAAAAACAACAAAAAAAGCATTTAAGACTTAAGTTATTGAGATAAAAATCAACCTGATTTCAAGGGAGGACCTGATTTGTCAACACAACAGCTTCTCAAACAAGAAAAAATGTAGGGCGGGGCTTAATTTAGTGCATAGGGAATTGATTGTCTGGTTGTGGTTTGCTATTGGCTGTCCTCATGTGAGTGACAGGTTATAGCCCCGCCCTCGTCATCAGAGAAGAGTAAAGATGCTGCAAGAGGAACTTAGTCTGATTCAAGATTACAAGGCACACAAAAAACTGCACTACCATGGCGACTCAAAGGCAAAAATACGCATCAAAATGTTACTTGTTTTACGTAAAATCATTAAATGGCTTCCTTCCGCTAAAATAAATAGTACCTGTGCCCGGTTGCATAAAGAACCTTAGGTTTTTCCCTTAAGTATGATACTTAAAGCTCAGACAGCAGCAGCAACACATCTGAGGATACAAGATTTACACATTTTATATACAACACATTTTTGCACACTTATTTACTTCCTATATGTATTGTTTATTAGTGCAGTTTACAGTTATGTTATATATATATATATCTTTTTTTAATCTTCACAGTGCCACTTAGGGGACATGGTGGTATATGATAGACCTCCAATCAAATTTCCTGTTTATCGTCACTTTGCTCAATTTGTTGGTGGTGAGACTGTGGAGGGAAAGACGGAGGATCAGAATATCTTCGAGATGATAAGTATGACATGTCTTTCAAATTTATTACAAAATCTTTTAAAGACTGTCACACCCACCATACATTCATTAAGCTTTTAACAATGCATCACGTTTCAACAGGGAAACCACCCGGCTGCCGATTCAGTACACATCCAGGTCCCTTTAAAGTGTACAATTATTTAGACGGAAAACTCAAACCACAGAGCAAGGCTGACATGATAAAAACCATTGAAGAACTAATGAGAAGCGACATGCGTTCACATTATGATCTCTTAAAAGGGAATTGTGAACATGTTGCCACAATGGTTCGATATGGTAGAGCCTTCTGCTATCAGGTATGGTATATAGAGTAAATGTAAAAATCCAATACCTCTTACAATCTGACCATTTGGACATTCTGATAAATAATGTTTTTATTATGGTAATATTTGTGTAGAAAGGAACCATAGTTGGAGCGGCCATGAGATGGAGAAAAAAAAAAAGTCACAAAATTGGGCCCCGAAACTTCAGCAGCTGCTGGAAAAAATGTCACAAAGCTTCAGCAGCCGCTGGAAAAAACGTCACAAAGCTTCAGCAGCCGCTTGAAGATCAGGAAACTCTCTAGAAACAGGTAGAAACAGACTGTGGCGATCCAAATGCAGGCTTTGTTGAGTGGAAGATCCAGAAACAGGTAAGAGATAACAGGCAGAGGTCAAAACCAGGTAAGCAGTCCAGATCAGCAATCATACAGTGCAGGGGTCAGGCAAACAGGTAAACTAGGAACAGGCAGGCAGTCAGGAAACCAGGAAACAAGGAATACTAAGAAACTAGGAACTAGCAAAATGCAAAATTATATTTATTATATTATAAATAACAACAATGCCACAAATTATCAAAACACATTAAATTGTGTTAATGCCTAAATAATATCACAGTGTAAACGTCAGTGACCAAATTCACTCACTTCATTTCGTTCACTCCTTGCAGATATAGTGAATTCAAATGCCATACACTATATAGGGATTAGTGAATGAGTGAACGAGTGAGCAGTTTCGGACACAGCTAGGGACTTTTTATGCACTTTTGACGCACATATAAAACATCGCTGAAGAAAAATAACTTTTACTAGCTTTTCTTTATTGCACAGACTGATGTTTCTTGATGGTACAAGTTTAGTAAACCCGCACCCCCCCTCCCCTCTTTTTCATATTTTAATATTTAATGATGTCTTGTTTGTAGATGATGACTGTGGATGCAGCGGAAGGCAGGAAGCGGGTGATCAGAGACGAAGCATAGAAAGGGAGTCCATATAGGTGGTTCGTGGACAAACACCCATACAAATAAGCTGCCATTGGACGCATAATGTCCCGGAGGGACCGTAGGGTGAATTGGGATGACAAATACCCATTATTTTAATGGCAAGTGGGCCTTTTGCAATTACCCCAATGTCCGCGGATCCCTACCAACTTGCCCCAGAATAGGGGGTATTCGGACACCTTTAGGAGGCGACACTGAGCTGAACTCCCACTCCCTCCTCCCCCCATCACTCCCAAGCCACACCCCCGTCCCACGAACCCACTATTTGTCCGATTACCACTTTGTGGGCCAATGTCCGTTGGACGCCCTCCCCCGACCTCTAAGCCTCGGCCTCCATCCCACGACCATCACTTGTCGACATTTGTGGGTTCGTGGGACGGGGCGTGGCTTAGAGGTCGGGGGGGTCAACGGGACATTTGGTCACTATAGTGGGCAATCGGACAAATAGTGGGTTCGTGGGACGGGGCGTGGCTTAGAGGTCGGGGGGGTCAACGGGACATTTGGTCACTATAGTGGGCAATCGGACAAATAGTGGGTTGTGGGACGGGGCGTGGCTTAGAGGTGGGGGGTCAACGGGACATTTGGCACTATAGTGGGCAATCGGACAAATAGTGGGTTCGTGGGATGGGGCGTGGCTTAGAGGTCGGGGGGGTCAACGGGACATTTGGTCACTATAGTGGGCAATCGGACAAATAGTGGGTTCGTGGGATGGGGGCGTGGCTTAGAGGTCGGGGGGGTCAACGGGACATTTGGCCACTATAGTGGGCAATCGGACAAATAGTGGGTTCGTGGGACGGGGCGTGGCTTAGAGGTCGGGGGGGGGTCAACGGGACATTTGGTCACTATAGTGGGCAATCGGACAAATAGGGTTTCGTGGGACGGGGCGTGGCTTAGAGGTCGGGGAGGGGGTCAACGGGGCATTTGGCACTATAGTGGGCAATCGGACAAATAGTGGTGTTCGTGGGACGGGGCGTGGCTTAGAGGTCGGGGGAGGGGGTCAACGGGACATTTGGCCACTATAGTGGGCAATCGGACAAATAGTGGGTTCGTGGGACGGGGCGTGGCTTAGAGGTCGGGGGAGGGGGTCAACGGGACATTTGGCCACTATAGTGGGTAATCGGACAAATAGGGTTTCGTGGGATGGGGCGTGGCTTGGAGTGGGGGGGGAGGACTTGGATAGTGGGACGTTAGGGGCGTGGGTCGGGCTCAGTGTCGGCCAAAGGGTGTCCGAATATGCCCTATTGTGGGGCAATCGGACAAATGTGGGTTCATGGGATGGGGGCGTGGTTTAAAGGTCGGGGGGTCAACAAGACATTTGGCCACTATAGTGGGCAATCGGACAAATAGTGGGTTCGTGGGACGGGGCGTGGCTTAGAGGTCTGGGGAGGGGGTCAACGAGACATTTGGTCACTATAGTGGGCAATCGGACAAATAGGGTTTTCGTGGGACGGGGCGTGGCTTAGAGGTCGGGGGAGGGGGTCAACGGGACATTTGGCCACTATAGTGGGCAATCGGACAAATAGTGGGTTCGTGGGATGGGGGCGTGGCTTAGAGGTCGGGGGAGGGGGTCAACGGGACATTTGGCCACTATAGTGGGCAATCGGACAAATAGTGGGTTCGTGGGACGGGGCGTGGCTTAGAGGTCGGGGGGGGTCAACGGGACATTTGGCCACTATAGTGGGCAATCGGACAAATAGTGGGTTCGTGGGATGGGGGCGTGGCTTAGGTCGGGGGAGGGGGTCAACGGGGCATTTGGTCACTATAGTGGGCAATCGGACAAATAGTGGGTTCGTGGGATGGGTGCGTGGCTTGGATCCGGAAAATAAGACGTTTGAAAATGTACGAGTCTGAGTGTAGTCTGTAGAGGTCCGCAGATTTGGAACAAGCTTGGTCCAATGGCAGCTATTTGTATGGGCGTTGTATGGACCACAAACCACCTATATGGACTTGCTGCTGTTTTCATTGCCTTCAGGTGAAGTTTAGTCTCTAAAATCACACACATAATACACACAACTGTTCCTGACACTTTTCTTACGTGTTATTGACACACGTCTGTTGAATATTTACACTTTACACTACACGGAAGAGTCGGAAAAAAGACGAGAAATGACCGCGTGAGGAACCGGATAAGAGGTCACGCGGCAGCTCATTTGGCGAGAGCTATAAAGCAGAACAATGCAACAGCTATGCTGACCTGGCTCTGTTGATGGACCAAGTAGAACTTCAGAGCTTACTGTGGATTTCGGATGTCCGGCGCTTCCCTTTACTGAACTGTAATAATAATAATCTGTCAGAAGACAGTAACGTTAAATACAATACTCTACAGCGACTCAGGTCAATTATCACATGTACACACCACACAACATCATTCCTAGCTATTCTCAGTTACGTACGTTACTGCATCAGACAAAACGTTGTTTGAGCCATCGATCCGCGATGACAGTTTAACCTGAGGAAGGGTCGTGGCCTCACATAGAGGAATGATGACAATGCATATTATTTATAATTAATTAAACATATTTGCTGAAAATATACATTGAACCGTTGACAGGTATTTAATAACCATGTAAATGTGCAATACACAGATGTTTAAATATACACCACTATTGACCAATCAGCAACAAGGGCCAGAACTGCCCGTTTAAAGAGGTCATGAACTGGATTATTTTATTATTTTATAATGTTTCCTGGGGTGCCCTTATAATGTTAGTATGATTTCTACATAAAAAAGTGTCATAATTTAGAAATAAAAGGCATTTTTCCAAGCCTGATTTAAGCCTCTGATATATATAGCGGCTACTCAATCCAACGATTCCGCTGAGAGACTAAGACAGGAACTTTTTATGCACTTGTGACGCACAAATAAAACATCGTTGAAGAAAAATAACTTTAACTAGCTTTTCTTTATTACACACTCATGTTTCTTGATGGTACAAGTTTAGTGGTCAACAAAGAATATATTGTCCCTGCTCACCCCCTCTCCCTATCCCAGTCAGTGAAGAGGGGACTAATATTCACATTCCCACGTAATCCTGTTGTTAATGTCTGCATCAATATCTATTCTAACACATATTATTCTGTTGTGTTTCAGAACATCCACGAGTGGAACCGGAGACATGACTGCACTGTTTTTGCCTGGTTTATTCGGCACACGCAACAACAACCAAGATTACGGGAGTGCCCTCTAGTGGTCATCAGGTATTGTAACATCACATCACATACATTACACCCGTGACCCCCCACCATGTTCACGTGCCAATCAAAAACATTAACTCTTTCATGTCTACTACATTGTCTACTAATACTACGGTTCGACGTGTGACCGATTGAGATCACGCCAGGGAGCCAGTCATCTTCACCAGCCGGCAGACACATCGCTGCCCCACCCTGGGTACGTCTGTAGTGCCTCTGCACACTGAGTGGAGTGGAGCATGTTGTTTATTTTATTTATCTGGTTTTGCAATCCGAACGCACAGAAAAGGAAGGAGGAACTTCTACAGGTGACTCAAGAAAACCAGGAGATCAACCAGCGAATCCAAAGGAGAGACGACGTCGCACCTATCCACGAGGAGAGACCAACAAACAGGTTTGATCCTAATTCACACTTTAAAATGCGGAGCTAATTTCTTCTTCATTTACTCGCCTTCATCATGTTTCCAACCCTTCTGTGAAACACAATAGCACACATTTTGGATGCTCACGCTGCTCTTGTTTGAAGTCGCATGTAAATAAGTAAACGGTGGCAAAGTGAACACATTTAAAGTGTGCATGAAATGAAAATTCAGACTATTTTGTACGTATGCTATTGTGATTCATCCATGCATGTTTCTTTTCCTAATTTTTTATTAAAACTAGTGCTGGGCAACAATTAATTTTTACGAGTTTAAATGTGTGTGTACTGTGTATAATTATTTTATATATATATAAATATGAATAAATACACACACACATACATGTACATATTTAAGAAAAATGTGTTATTTATATATAAATTATGTATAAATATATATACACTTAATATTAACAAATGTTTCTTAATTATATACATGAATGTGTGTGAATTTATATATACAAAATAATTATACACAGTACACACACATATATATAATGTAAACACAAACTTTTATTTTGAATGCGATTAATCGTTGTCCAGCACTAATTAAACCATCTATAAAAACTCAATCTTCCAGTGAAATGAGGTATGCTGGATCATTTAAACTCCGCCCCTTTCTTATATCTAACACAAGCCTGCGTTTAGCCCCGCCTCCTCAACAGAGCCACGCCCACAGATCAACATTCAACCAACCAACAATTAGCTGATGTAAACAAGTCCCCATCCCGCTTCTTCCCAGATAACCTGCATCACTCAGATGTACAGAAAAATAAAGAATGTGTCAGATTCATTGCGACATTAAAGCTTTTTTTCCTCCGTCACAGAAACCAATAAAGGTGGTGAAGTTTTGTGGCCGGAGTCAGCGGTCGTCCAGCGGGGTTGAAGATGACAGCGGGGAAACCACAGAAGAAGAAGAAGAACCCTAGCCAGCAACATCAACTCCACACCGAACTCTGGTTAACATCGGTCTATAACTGGAACTCTGGGATTCGTTGGTTCAGAGGCTGAAGAATAGAAATGCAATGTATTAAAGATCTCAAAA
The DNA here is from genome assembly GCA_036326025.1 of Chrosomus eos. Taxonomy (NCBI): domain Eukaryota; kingdom Metazoa; phylum Chordata; class Actinopteri; order Cypriniformes; family Leuciscidae; genus Chrosomus; species Chrosomus eos. The sequence continues at coordinate 26,485,733 of CM070842.1, forward strand.
CCAGTTATCAAGACACTCTGACTGAACAATAAATGATTGAGAACTTGAACATGAAATGAACCAGACTTTACTGGTGTGTGTGTGTGTGTGTGTGTGTGTGTGGTGTTGTGTGTGTGTGTGTGTGTGTGTGTGTGTGTGTGTGTGTGTGTGTGTGTGTGTGTGTGTGTGTGTGGTGTGTGTGTGTGTGTGTGTGTTGTGTGTGTGTGTGTTGTGTGTGTGTGTGTGTGTGTGTGTGTGACACACACTATAACACGGGGCTAGTTGTAACACACTTGTTTTAGATACTTCCACACGTGCCAGCATGACGAAACTTAGTGTATTTACCAGTTGCCATGTCAACACTATAGAAAAATTGCAGCAAAATACAGAAATCTTTGGAAGAAATCGCGATTGCAATATTATAAACAAATGGTTACATGAGTCAACTTGGTTCTCAAGGAAAATGCACACACAGATTAGTGATAATGCTGAAATGTGTATTTCTCAACTAGCAACCACAATTAGGATTGATAACACAATAATCAATAAAGACATTAATAATGCGAGTGACGCAACAGCTAATGTCGAGTTATCCCAATTAATGCATGAATTTAACAGCATTATTTAAACTCTGTTACACATGTGTGAAATTAATGCGGGGGGGAAATACTCTAAAGTAGGTTTACACAAACTGAGAACGTCAAAAAGCGTAAAGGTTGTGCTCCTCGTTCCCTTTTACAGCTCTGTAATCTTACTGGATGACAACTAGTGTGTCGGTTTTTATTTCTCAAAGGATTTATATGACTTAATACCCCAAAAACAAACAACTGAGAACTTTATCAACCTGTGAAAATGATCTTACACCACCTCACTAGTGCAGAACATCCATCATCCACTGGATGGCAACACAACCATGCTGGATAAATCCAATCTCCCTTCACTTGCTGAACACACGAGAGGAAACACAGAAAGCATGTCAGCTGGTTATGGTTATGATTGCTTCTCGGAGATGACGGAACAATCATGCAGTTGCATCTTTATCAAGAATAAGTTTGGCCTCCTGTTCTGGTGGATGGGATTATTTAAAGCATTTATTAAAAGCGTTTTTCATCATAAAAGTCTCTGTCACAGTGAAAAGATCCTGTTCTTCTTTTCATGCATAACCATAAAACATCACGAGGTGCAGCATGGAAATGCATAATCATCACAAACGGAATCGTGGTTATTAAAAACCTAGTTTTGCATGACGCACCGTTCAAAGGTTTGAGTTCAGTTAGATTTGATAGGCTACTGTGTTTGAAGTCTGATCAGAAATAGCCTAGTAAAAAATGTAATATTGTGAAAAATTATTTAAAATAGCTGTTTTCTATGTGCATATACATATACCTCATAATTTTAGTTTGGTGGGTAAACATCAGAAATGTACGGTCAGTGGATTTATGACATTAAGTTTGTTTCTTATTCATACAGAATATAATTTACATCTCCAACTTTATTCTTTGCCATTTGTAAATAAAATGGCCAAATTACTCAATAAGTGTTCATTTTGGACCCTGCAGCTGTCAGAGAGAGAGACAGATCTCATAGGAACCTGATGATTAGGTCCGGCGGGAATCTTGACCTCCATACACACGCCTATGAGTCTCACATCAACATATCTGCTCACTGAAGCTCATCTGAACACAACTCATGAAAGAAACACATCTGAAGCCTAAATGATGGAACATGCTGGATTGTACCTTCACCTGCCTCAACCTGACCTTCCTGAACTTGACATGTGAACTGACTGCACTCAGCTGCACATGAGAGTTATTAGAGAAAAAGAATGAGTAGAGGGTTAGTGGACTGCTCTGCTGAAATCATCTCGAATGCATTGCACAGCCGCTCACCTGATCACTCTCTCCTCCTCGACCGCGCTTGGCTTCTGGAGTTCCTCCTTCACTCCGGATGACCTTCGGCTTTCTCTTCTTCAATCCGTCTGAGGACATGACTGAGAAATTAAAGAGATCAGAATGAGCATAAATCAAATCAGAAGCAATGATTTACAATATATATATACAATTTGTGAAAAAATAATAAAATCTCCTGGAAAAAAATATGCTTTTAATATATTACTACTACAATATTTCATAATAAAGCTGAGGACATTTTAAAAGATTAGGCTACGAAGGGGAAATTAAGAGTTAATTTCTAAATCACTTATATTAACACAGACTATTTTATGTAATTGTTATATTTAATCTACTTTAGCGTTGTTATTGTTAGCTAAAACTATTAAATAGTTTAATGCAACTGAAATAAAGCTGAAATAAAAATAAAAAAGCAATACACTAAAACAGCAATAAAAATAAAGTAAAGCTAAATAGAACCATTTAAAAAAAATAAAAACGACAATGACGTAGCAAAATTAGTAAAACTTTAACTTATAAATTAAATATTATAAATTATATTTATTATGTATTACTTTAGAAAATGATATCATATATTCATAGCTAGTTCAGTAAATATGCTATCAGGTTAGCTTCTTGATGAAGTAACAGCAGATTTAATTTGTATTTTAACGCTCGAAATGTATCACGTTGTGTTTAGATTAGATTCACCGATAAATCTGGAAGGATACAATCTCACCTTTCAACTGCTTTAGTTTTATCCAATTTGTATGTAAAAATTAAATTACTAAATTGTGTCATTCAAACAGAAAGAATGCGCAGGCTGGATGCGCAGGCTACACTTCCGCTGTTGGATTACATAATAAAATATCTCAATACAAGACAAAAAGGTCCGAGCGAAAAATATCTATTCCTCGTCAAATGAATGACAGAAAACATTTCACATTTAATTTAAACGGCCGATTTACATTTAATTCGTTTAGATTGTATTTATGCTGACTGGCTATTTTTTTAATAGCCTACAATTTCAATTACTTGTAACTACATCATTTAAACTATGTATCACAAAACACAGTGTTATCTTTATTTAGATCAAATCTAAGATGCAAGAGTTGTAATTTCTGCTTCTTCGCCACCGGACTTTTAATTTGGAATTAAAGCTGTCTTGAAGGAAACCCACCTGTGAGGAAGTTGCTTGCGTTGCTAAAACAATATTTACATTACTACATTTCAACCTGGTCAACGTTCAACGTCCCTACGCGCTAATTAAATGAATGCAATTAAAAGTAAGTGGTCGCTAAATTTTATAATATGATCAAATTATGATTAACGTTATACAATTTAGTTCATGTGTTAAATATAGTGTTTATAGCCTATGCAGTTTAGAAGTGGGCTATGTTATCAATAAAATACTATTATAATAATAATTATGTGTTTGCCTCATTAAGTACGGTATGAGCATTTTTCAATGTACAAACACGAAGAACCCAGATAAGTAATGATAGTAATGATAATGATAGTTTAATGATAGATCTCGGATGCATACTACACACTACATATGCTACAATGTTTAGTATACAACTAACGTTAGTGCACACTGAATAGGACTGTATCTCATAATGCAAAGTACTTGACCTTACATTTACAGTGTTACAAACAGTGTTGGTGTAATGAATTACTAATCTAATTACTGTCATTTATTTAATTACTTGTCCTTGAAAAAGGAAATTAAGGGATTACTAACTTTTTCTGTAATTTAATTACAGTTATTCGATGTAATTGCATTAAATACTGTATAGACTACAAAAATTTTATATAAAACAATAGTGGATTCAACATCAAAATGTATTTCCCGTTAACTGAAGCTTATTTCAGTCAATTGCCAAAGCAACATTTCTAATTTTCATTTAGTTTTCATCTAATGTTTCTATTTTATACTTTTTACTGTATACTTTTATATTTTATAAGTTTAGTGTATACTTACTGAGGCTCTGTAAAATTAAATTATACCTATTGTTTTTTAAATTATACATATTCTTTATTGTTTTAAGGAAATAGTGGGGAAAGACAATATTCAGGGTGTACTCACACTAGGCACGGTTGCCATGAACCGGGCCCGAGTACGATTGTCCCCCCTCCCCACTCCCCCTCTGGCCTGCACTCACATAGGGTTTCAGCATTCGTGCCGGAGCACGCTTACGTCATTATGGTGCGACGGTTTCGGGATAAACAAGAAGAGCGGCGCTCTCTGAACCAACGCATTTTCATCCTTTGGCGTTATATATATGACATTTCGTCGAAATCTTACGCACATGGCACCCTTTAGCGTAAATATAACGCACTGTTATGGGTAGGTTTAGGTCTGGGGTAGCGTTAGGTTATGACGCCTTGGGATCTGCGTCTCATATTGATGCTAAAGGATGCCATGTGCATCGGCTTTAGAGCGTGTCACCTGTATGACGCCTTGGGATGAGAACGGGCTGCTCTGAACACAATGCTGTTCCGTGCTCCAGCACGGTTAGCGCTCACACTGCATGCGAACCGCGCCCGAGTCCAACTGAACCGTGCTCTGGCCCACCTCTTCCAAGCGGGCCAGGGCCGGCTAATCGAGCCGCGCCCGGGCACGGTTCGGAGCACTCACACTAGTCAAACGAACCGCGCAAACGCACTCGGGCACGGTTCAAACGGCTAGTGTGAGTACACCCTCAGTTAGTAGTAAGCTACTAAAGCTAGAATTCCATTCTGAATAAAGGCATTCAATATTTTGCATGGTTTAAACCTCATAGGTGGTGTCTTCACTCCTGATGCATTATGGGTCAGTGGAGGCCTGTGTCTAACCTGAGAGATCGGGTCTCTCGACACCCTCCTGTGGTTGTGTTCTTCCTCAGTCTGCTGATCATCTCCATAACCTTCGTCTGCACTGGACTTTACTCGCAGGATCACGACATCAAGAACCCTGACATAAGCGTAGTGAGTATGACGATCACTGCTGTAACGTTTGGGTTGTGCAGTTGGGTTCTTCTTCACGGACTAACGCTTGTTTTCTAGGACTGGAACACGGTTCTGGGTTCTATTGCTGGTTTTCAGTTCTGCACACATGTGAACGACACAGATGCACCGCTGGAGGAAGACTCTCCCCGAATGGTGGAACATCCAGATATGACAAATATTTCCATGAGCACTTCTCATGTTTCCTTACTGGTGCCGCTGGTGTTTATAGGGGACGTCCCAGATGATACTGTCATTAGTGTCACAATGCTGGGCAGTCAGCTGGGCATCAAAGGTGTGCATGTATGAGATTTTTGAATTATTTACATAATATAATATTTGTATATTAATTTTTTTATAATTCATAAAAAATTTTCATGTAATTTTTATTCATTTTGTTATGTGCTTTTGGCATATTTATTATACATATACATTGGTATATACATGTATATTAGTGCTGTCAAATCAATTAATCGCATATAACAAAGGTTTGTAAATATATATGTGTGTGTGTGTGTGTGTGTGTGTGTGTGTGTGTGTGTGTGTGTGTGTGTGTGTGTGTGTGTATATATATATATATATATATATATATATATATATATATATATATATATATATATATATATATATATATATATATATATATATATATATATGGGTGATTCTTCAATTAGGGGAACTTTTATGTCCCCAGGTTATACATTCATGTTAAAAATACTATATTATAAAATAAATAGTTTAGTTATTTCAAATAATATTTATTGCACCACCAAAAAATGTTATACACTAAAATCAGAATGATTTCTATTTTTAAAAATGTTTTGATTACTAATATTTGGCTACTCAGGCCTTGTCCCCAACCCAGACTTTAAAACTTATCTGCTCTGAAAATGTGATAAAATGTTATCAGTTCATTAAAAAAATCACAATATATGTTTAAACAGTCACTTAAAAGGGCACTTGATGCATAATTCGGGTTCATATCTGTGCAATCTGTGAATATTTTTAACAATTTAGTATTGTCCACAACAATACTGTCATTACCGCGACAGTCTATGATTACAACAAGGATATTTTTGAGGGTAAGACTTGTTTATGCCGTAACCATGGAAATGAAGACTAGCAGGGGAGCACATGTCAGCCATGAAAGAACAGTGAAATTTGATGTCTGAAAAAGTAAGTAATTCAATCATGAATTCCTTCTGATCATAGAGTAGACTTATTCAGCGTCATTACCATAAATGCTGTAGCAGCAATATTTTGATAAATATATATAGATATATTCACATGATTTGTGTATTTAAAGTTCTTTTTTTACTAGCTGTTGAGTAATGTTAGCAAAACCATGACCTAGCATCTTTTTTCCTGAAAAAATTAAAAAATGTCATTACAGGAACACGTCATTACCAACACACGACTTGTTGTGATGGTGATGGTAATGACAAGTGATGGTGGTATAATGACATGTTCTGTGTCACTATCTATATCATATTATGTGTTTATAAATTAAGTTAAAGAAGCATAATAGTGTGATTTTACAATGAAACTTAAGTGAGATGCCTTACTTCCTAAAAATATTTTGGAGATATACATTTTGTCAGTCCTAACACACAATGGCATGGCTGGAGTTAATTTTCAGGACATTTTGCTCATTGAGTGACTACACTACGCCTGTCATTTAAACTAGGGCCCATATCTCTTTCTCTCCACATCTCATCCATCTCCCTTTATCATCTCTAATTCACATTTTGAATGTTCAAATACATGTTTGAAAGCAAACACATTTCATTATGCATTGTTAGTTTTAACCCAATGCAGCTTTTATGAGTTTTTAATCCAAACATATAATATTTCACCTAATGGTAATAGTCATAGTTATGAAATGTTTATGAAGGATATTTGTATGCTGTTTTATCCCTTTGTGAAAATTGATTCTCTAGAAAATATTGTATGGTCTCTTCATGATTGAAATAAATATGTTCAAGTTGATGGTTGTCATATTTTTATATATCTCCTCACATCTGTCCATTTCTTTCAACAACACTAACCAGAAGTCATTATTTAAGCCTTTAAATTTGCTTTATGTATCTGTGCACGTTTCATTTATGTCATTACCAAAACACTATGTCATTACCAGAACAGTATGTCATTACCGCCACGTTGCTTAATTTACAGCAAACATACCTTTAAAACTGTTTTATGTTCAATCTTGAGGTGCTACATGAAAAGCCTAATGAAATACTCATCCACCTATTCAAAGAAAAAACATCTAAAATGAATTTTCCAGAAATTAAACAAAAGTGTGCTTTGATGAACACAGAAAAACACATTTTGATCGTAAGAACAAGAAAATATGTGTAATTCGCTGAATGGAAACATTTTGTTTTTTTATACGTATTGTTGAAGGTTAACAATGTTTGCAAGATAAATGAGTTTAAATGATCTCCTTGATACATTCTTTGCATTATGAGACTTTTTGATGTTGTGATGGGAATGACGTTTTGCAGTGACAGTTGGCAAATAGATATAAAATACTCAAATTATGTTTAAGCTCAGTCGTGGCCATTAATATATCTTTACATCAAAGCATGTAAACATGGTCTTGACATAATTCTAACAAAATTCAACCAAATTTCAATAATCAAAATGTAAGATGGCAAAATAGCCCCCAATTGAAGAATCACCCATATATATATTAGGGGTGTAACAAGATCTCGCATGACGAGATTTCCCGTCGAGTGAAAAGCTGTCTCGCGATTTCTATTACCATAGAATATTCCACCGCTACACTCACATTCGCCTAAACTATCGTTTTGCTGTTTTTATAAAAATAATTAAAAACCATTATAAACTAATGTAAAAGTCTGCTCTGCTCATCCAGCACGAGTTGCCGTTGGAATCAATGCAGCACGAATCACAGTTCACTGATCGCGTGAGGATGGCGGAGGATTCGTTGCGCAACATAGACTAAACGTCTAATCTTATAATGCAGGCTCAGCACCGCTGCTATACACAGAGTACGCGCGGTCACGATAGTGAAAGTAAAACACAAGCTCGCTGATGTGCAAATTAGGCCGCGAACATACAATCGTCCGTCTCCCAATACCCATCATTGGACTGTTTATTTGCGGCTATCGTCTCAGTTTGCACTTCGAATATTGAGAGAGTACTGTAATGTCTTAAAGACAACAGACAAGAGAGGCTCTGTTTCTGAACTTATAATCGGAACGCAAGAACAACTGTGGAGACAAACACACCAGGCTCGTTTCTCTACCGGCCTTTCCCGAACTCACCGCACATTAACCCTATAACAATAGGTTACTGTCGTAACCCCGGTTCTCTGAAACATCGAGTGGAGAGATCCACCTATGGGAAGGGCATCCGTACCTGACCTCTGCAGAAGCATCCAATTGCACCAAGTCTGGCTAGACAGACAGAAGCGCGCAGCCAATGCCAGGTGAGGCCACACCCCCTCACCTACGGGCATATAACCGCTGTGCGCGCTGCTATTCTTCAGTAAGTATATTCGCTTCTCGTGCGGCAAGCGGGGCAAAGCTGGTGGATCTCTCCACTCGATGTTTCAGAGAACCGGGGTTACGACAGTAACCTATTGTTCTCTTTCATCATCTCGTGTTCGAGATCCACCTATGGGAGAGACATGGACAGCTCCCCGATTGCCCAATACACTCACAGTGAGGTTCTGAAAGCCAGAGAAGACGGTCACCTCGGAGAGGCGGTGCCTGACACGTCCATTAATCATGAACCTGCAAAGGTGACGCCACACCTAACTGTGTGGACAAGCAGGACATGAAACATGCATGAGACACATACATGATAGTAACCCCAACTCACCAAAGCACATAAACTATACCCAGAAAGGGAAGTAAATGTTTGGTGACAGGAATGAACATGGCCAGCCGGCCCATTCACTCCTGTTGGTTTTCCCAACGGTTACAGGGAAGAGCTAAGAAGACCCCACCCCTAAAACCGAATGTGCTACCGAGGTTCTGGTGACATCCAGCCGGTAGTAACGCACAAAGGTATGAGGAGAAGCCCAACTGGCTGCGGAGCATATGTCCTGCAGTGACACTCCCCTAAACAAAGCCCAAGAGGCGGCTAAGCCCCTTGTGGAATGAGCTCTGATGCCCCTTGGGGGCTGCACTCCCTTTGCTTTATAAGCCATAGTTATAGCGTCCACAACCCAATGTGAAAGGCGTTGCTTCGATATGGGACTCCCTCTGTGCGGGGGGGCCCATGAAACAAAGAGCTGGTCGCTCTTCCGGAAAGCATTGGTCCTGGTCATATATGCCTGTAAAGCACGGACCGGACACAGAGCATTCAGCCTCTGATCCTCTAGAGAGGTAAAAGGTGGAGGGTGAAAAGCGGACAGCTCCAACACCTCCGAAGTGAACGCAGGAAAGCACTTCGGCATGAAGGCCGGGTTAGGCTTAAGGGAAACCTTATCTCCATTGAGGGAGAATTTAGTGCACGAGGGGTGAACCGAGAGTGCATGTAGCTCACTGACACGTTTAGCAGATGCCAAGGCCAAGAGCAAAGCTGTCTTGAAGGACAGCAGCTTGAGGGAAATACTCCCCAGAGGCTCAAAAGGATGTAGAGACAGCGCTTCCAGCACCATGGAGAGGTCCCACTCCGGAACAGTTCTCCTGATGACTGGCAAAGAGCGGCGTGCACCCTTCATAAATCTGCGGATTAGAGGGTGCTGCCCGACAGTAGAGCCCTCAAAACCCACATGACAGGCTGAAATCGCAGCCAAGTAGACCTTAATGGTGGAAAAAGACCTCCCTTTTTCCATGAGGTCTTGAAGGAAACACAAAATATCAGGAACTGAGCACTGATAAGATATGAGACCGCGCCCATCGCACCACCCTTCGAACATTTGCCACTTACAGCCATATAAGGACCGTGTAGAGACGGCCCTGGCATTCTGAATAGTGGCGACCACACGCGGCGAAAGCCCAAGTGCGTTCAGGTTCGTCCTCTCACGGGCCAGGCCCAGAGAGCCACCCTGTCCGGGTGGGGGTGGTAAATCTCCCCGTTGGCTTGGGACAATAGATCCGTGCGAACGGGAAGGCGCCACGGCTCGGCGTATAACAGAGGAATTATCTCCGCCAGCCATGGTGCTTTGGGCCACCTGGGTGCTATCAGAATGAGAGACAGGCCCTGCTCTCTCACCCTGGCCAATGTGGGAATTATCAGGCACAGGGGAGGAAAAGCATACAGGAGCACTCTGGGCCATGGGTGGGCCAGTGCGTCTATCCCGAGGGGCGCGTCCATGTCCCTTAGAGAGAAGAACATAGGACAATGGTAGTTTTCGCGCGAGGCGAACAGATCTACGCTCGCCCGTCCGAATCTCATCCATAGCATTTCCACTATCTGCGGGTGAAGACGCCAATCTCCGTAGATTGGGTTTCCCCTTGATAGCAGATCCGCGCCTCTGTTCAGAATGCCCGGAACATGAGTTGCGCGTAACGACAGGAAAACCCGTCTGCTCCACACCAAAAGCTTGTAAGCTAGAGCGTGGAGCTTCGACGAACGCATGCCGCCCTGACGGTTGATATAAGCCACAGCCGTGGTATTGTCGCACCGTACTAGAACGTGATGTCCCTGCAGGCGAGGCAGAAAAAGATTCAGAGCTTTCCAAATGGTTAAAAGCTCTAAATAGTTTATGTGCGCTGAACGTAGTCTGTTCGGCCACAGACCGTTCACCGTTCTGCCCTCCTGGGTGGCACCCCAGCCTGTTAAGGACACATCTGTCGTCACAACTTTCCGCATCGTAACCGCCCCCAGAGGGGTTCCCCGTGCGTAAAAGTCCTCGCTCTCCCAGTGGTGCAAGGCTGCCGTGGAGGCGCGTGTCACTGTTACCGAGCGGCAAAGGTCGCGAATCGGGCTGAAATGTAGTGACAAAACCCATTTCATGAACGCCCTCATCCTCAGGAGTCCCAACGGCACAACTTGGGTAGATGAAGCCATGAGACCCTGCAGCCTGAGACATGTGCGATATTGCACTTTCGCCCCCTCTCTGAACTGCGACAGACAGTTCATCAGAGAGCGAACGCGCTCTTGAGAGAGACGCGCTCGCATGGAGACCGAGTTCAACTCCAAGCCCAGGAAAATGACATTCTGACTGGGCGTGAAATTGCTCTTGCTCACATTCACTTGGAACCCGAGCGATGTGATGTGCGCGAGCACACGGCCGGTGTCCTGCAACACCTTGTTCTCCGATTCGGCTATGATGAGCCAATCGTCTATGTAAGTCAGGATTCTCAGACCTGATATTCTCAGGGGTGCTAAGCCCGCCTCCGCGCACAGACAGAAAGACCGGGGACTCAAACTGAGTCCAAACGGAAGAACTGTGAATTCGTAACATATGCCCTGGTAGGCGAAACGAAGAAACTTCCTGAGCGGAGGATAGATGCTTATGTGAAAGAAAGCATCTTTCAGATCGACTGATGTGAACCAGTCGTTCTGTTTTATGGCACGGGCGAGTGCGCCTTGTGTCAGCATTCTGAAATTGTATTTCCTCAAATGTTTGTTCAACACTCGGAGGTCCAAGATAGGGCGGAGAGAGCCGCCTTTTTTCGGGACCAGAAAATAACGGGAGTAAAATCCCTGGTTCATCAGATTGGGGGGTACCACCTGAATCGCTCCCTTGTTTAGGAGAGATGAAATTTCCTCTTTCAGAATGTGAGAGGCGTTCTCTTCCGTGTGAGAAAAGAGAATGCCGTTGAAATGCGGGGGTCTTACTGCGAATTGCAATCTGTAACCCTGCATTACTGTACGCATCACCCACTCGGGAGCTGAAACGGTTCGCCAAGCCGCTTCGTGACTCGCGAGTGCTCCCGCTCGGGGCAGAGCGGGGCTGTGTGAGACCAACAGGTTTATTTGTGATGCAATGGCGCCATCTAGTGGGCACACTAGCGGCATGCCGGGGTTCGGAGGGGATTTCTCCCTCTGCAAAGAGATTAGTTCTCTCTGCGGAGAGAGGTTTTCTCTCCGAGATGAATTCTTTTGATTCGTATTTTTTTGTGTTTTGTGTGTTTTGTGTTGGGCAAACACTGGGGCCGAAGCCTTTATTGAGAGAGTGAGGGGAACAGAGTGTGGGCAGTGTGGTGACACTGGGACTAAACTTTCCCTCACAGGGGGCCCCCTGAACGTGGGGGGAAAACACACATCTCTCGAACACACGAGCTGGGCAGTCTCGACAGACGGCGAGCTGACCAATCCGCGGGACCCCTTGCGTCTTTTGGACGGGGGTCCTAGAAGAGGAGGGGAGTCCGAAGGGCTCGCGGCCCGTGAACATGGACTCGATGCCCCCATCGGCTGAACATCAGGCAGGCCGCTTGCGTTTCGAGTCGGTGGGGTTGGAATTCGCAGGTCTCCCGGCCGCGGCCGCGGTGGGAGCGGGCTTACCCCAGTACTTGTTTGTAGGTGCTGGGTTATGTTGCCGTGGGGGTGGTTTGTTGCGGGGCTTTTCCTTGCCCTGATGAAACTGTCGTCCCGCAGCCTGTGGGTTAGGCAAACGCACAGGGGGCGCCTGGCGTGGGACTGCCTTCCTGGGAAGGCAAAGTTTGAAAGCCTAATCCTACTTCTTCTTATCGTCACACCGTTGTTGCATCAGTGCGACGGCGGGGCCGAAGAGAGCCCGGCCGGGCTCCACCGGCGCGCCCGCGATGCGCCGTTTCTCACTGTCAGGGAGTCCTGACATGTTCAGCCAGAGCGCGCGGCTCTCCCACTACGGAAAGCGCCATAGAGCGCCCGCAAGCTTGGACGGCCTGCCGGGCGTTACGGAGGACGAGGTCGTTCACCGTGAGGATCTCCTTCCACAGGGTTTCGGAAGGATTTGCCTTTTCCAACTGTTGCCCTAATTCCTCTAGGATCTCCGCCTGGTAGGCGGAGAGGAGCGAAGAGACGTTAAGGGCCCTGACAGCCACGGCCGAGGACTTATAAGCTGCCTGGTGAACGGAGGCAGCAAAACGGTCCATCTTGTTGGGTAAGACCGGCTTAGGGGGAGCGAGCAGCCCGCCCTGAGCGGGGTTAAGGTGCCTGGCGATGGAAGGCTCAACGGCGGGAGGTTCGCCCATACCGTGCGCTGCCATGTCCTTAACCTCGAGTCCCGTGAGACCGTGTCTGAAGTCGAGCGGGTCGCTCCAATAATGCCTCATGTGCTTAGCACACGCCGGGAGGATGGGGAAGACTTGTTTCTTTGGGCCGGGAGGTGGTCCCAGCACTTTCCCATCATAGATATCCCTCTCCTGGTCGGTGGCGCTCTGTGGTGCCGGCCATTCAATGTTGAGACGAGCGGCCGCTCGCTCACACACTTCCAGGAGGATGGCTTGAGGCAAAGCCGCGTGGGCGGTAGCCTGGGGAACACCAGAGGGCGGGATGGCCTCCTCGTCCTCTGAAACCCCAAGAATGGCCGCATCCTCATCTTCGCCAGAACCTGGGCGGTTCGTGGGCGAGAGCGAGGTTTTCCTCGAAGATGTCCTCTTCGGGGAAGGCGGGATTGGGCTGGTCAGCCCAGATGAGAGACGTTGCGCCCCGGGAGGCCCCCGGTAGCGCGTCGTCATCACCGTGTCCCCCGTCCGAGTCAGAAGGGCTGAGCCCGGTGCACTGTGTCACTGCCACCTTAAAACGGCGATTAAGCAGCTTCCTAGGCAGCATGAGGCAGAAACTACAATTCTCCGGGTTCTCCAGGGCTTCCCGAGCGTGGTTAGGACCCAAACAGACCACGCAAAGCTGATGGAGATCCTTAGCTGCGATAAGGGCCCCACACGCGGCCGGGCAGGCCCACGATAGGCTATTCCCTGGAGAGGCTGCAGGCTTAGACAGTGACATACCAGCGAAGAAATCGGATAAATCCGTGGCGGGCAGCCGTGAGGAGAAACGGTGAAATTAGCGAGAGCGTGGGCGGCTCCAAATGCAAAGCAGCAGCAGTTGAAATGAACAACTGTCACGTCCGGCGGAGGCTGATCTGGCCGATATGTCCTCCTGCAGACACGAGGGTGAGCAGTGTAAAGTCAACCGAGCTGTGAGATGCAGAGATCGCGAGAAGCGAATGTCAACTGAAGAATAGCAGCGCGCACAGCGGTTATATGCCCGTAGGTGAGGGGGTGTGGCCTCACCTGGCATTGGCTGCGCGCTTCTGTCTGTCTAGCCAGACTTGGTGCAATTGGATGCTTCTGCAGAGGTCAGGTACGGATGCCCTTCCCATAGGTGGATCTCGAACACGAGATGATGAAAGAGAACTGCCGGTGCAAAATAAAACAGCAATTTCAAAACAATTATAAAGAGTCTGTGTGCTAACTTTGATTATGGTTGCACTTGCACTTATTGTTTGCACTTAATAAGACTTCTAGAGTTCAGTTAGGAGGTCACACACCTCAATCAGAAGTTCTGAAAGCTCTAAATGTACAGTAAGGTCTGAAGAGACTAATGTGAAATCATACAGGAGAAAAGCCAGTCAATAAAAACCTTTTATTATTAAAAGGTTATATTGTTGTATATTGTTTTCTTTCAATGCATTTGATAATTCATACTCCTAATGCATGTCATTTCAGGTCTACTTAATAAGATTATTAGTTAAACATTGCAAAATGCACCTGCATACTTTTCCAGTCATGAATCTTGTCATTGAGGATTTCTGTAAAATTGTGCAAAAATCTCGTCTCGTCTCGTTCTCGTGAACCCAATCTCGTGTCTGTCTCGTCTCGTGAGATAAGCGTCTTGTTACACCCCTAATATATATATATACATACACAGTATATATACTATATATATATAAATATTAACAAACTTTTATGTTAGTTGCGATTAATAGCGATTAATCGATTTGACATCACTGATATATATATATATATATATATACTTCTGAACTTCTGATTATGTGTACGTCGCATTCAAGTGCTTTGTTGTCGGAAAGAACAAATCATGGACAACACCAGGGGGGTATTGCACAAAAGCAAGATAAGGGATTAAGCTGGGATTTTCCAGTTATCCTGGCTGAATTTAGCCCTGACTCGGTTGCATGAAGGGAGGCTAAATTAATCTACATTAAGTTACTATGGAGATTTACACTTTGAAGCTAGCCTGCTCCGGAGCAGGCTAACAACCAGGCTAAGATTAATCCTAGTGATTTATCGGCTAGTTCCTCCCTAAATCCTACTAGATATTAATGTTTTAGTCACTTCATGGTCCTGCATTAAAATACTAGATATAGGCTACTGTCATTCATCTAAGTATGCATACTGTAAATTTTAGTTATTATTAAAAAACTGCTGTTCATTTCACTGTCAGAGGTTTGATGAATATATATATTATTTGAGATTTAAAGCGTTTATTGTCATACACCCAGATTTTCCTGAGCAATTATAACTTTTCTGTCCACAATGAATGCCAACACAGTGCAAAAGAACTATACTATACAATATGAGAAATAGAATATAGATACATAGACTATGTATATCTATGCAAGTATAGAGTAGAAATGTAATGATTAATACATTGTGTTACCGCACACGTTTTGCATCTTCAAATGACTATTCATGTAAATATGCACTACTTTAATGACAAGACAAGGTGATGTTGCTGTTGTGGAAAAAGGAATAAAGAATAGCAGTCACCACAGCAAGCGTTCTCACATCTGCCATGTTTAATGTTTATGGCTCGCACAACTCAGGTATCAGAATTATCCCTGCGCTTCCTAGTGCTAAATACAACTTTAGAGGGCATTCATGTCCATTTTAAAACTAGGAAACTCAAATTTACGAAAAATCTGATAGCATGTGAAGGCAGCATTAGACTTTCATGTTTTGTTCTTTAAATGTTGTGACTGTAATATAATATATTAAGACCAGTGGCGGGCCGTGCATTTCACACCTAGGCCTTCTGTCCTATCTGAATTAATAACTTTTAATAGTGTAGCAGCGCAAAAACTCTCTGTAATTGTTGTTTTTATTCTGCACCGGCAGTTATAGGGTTAATGCGGTGAGTTCGGAAAAGGCCGGTAGAGAGAAACGAGCGCGTGAGTTCGGCTGGTGTGTTTGTGTACAGTTCTTGCGTTCCGAATCCGATTATAAGTTCAGAAACGTAGCCTCCCTTACCTTGTCGTTCAAGGGTTAGTCCCTTTTCAGACGTTACAATAGTATGAATGTTTGAAAAAAAATTGAGTTTCGATCATAAATTTAAAATAAAAATGAAGAAGAAAATCATATTCACCACGGGGGAAAAAGCATATATACTCACCAAAACTACTGATTATTTTTTACACAAAATCCATCCTTATTTCTTTCCTCAAGAAGACTTCAGTTACAGTTGTACAGGTTATCTAACTGCGTTCCAACAATGTCGTGTCTGTCCCGTCATATTTGCATAAGTTTTAATTCGCTTTATGGCTGCAGAGTGTCTGCTCGACAGAAGCAGTGGACACAGACAGTCACCGCAAAACATGACGATGTGTACAGATGACCATGCTCTCTCACACAGAGTTTTGAACGAAATCAAGGAGATCAGCGAGACTTTTGCCTTCAAAAACATTCGTGGCATAACTTACATTAGTCAGTTCTGTTTTTACCCGGAGAGATCGAATAGAGTTCCGTTGCGTTAAGCTCGGGTTGAATAAGGGACTTTTTCCGGTAGGTTTGAACCTGCTGGGGTCGAGGAGGGAAAGAAACATTAATTTGTGGGTTGAAAAACTATTAAATCTACAGGAATAGCCTATTTAGTTTACGCAGTTACAGATGCGGATAGTACCAGTAATAGTACGCGCTCTGAGCATCCAATCAAAGAACGAGAAAATGACGACGTTATTGAACGCCTGCTAGATGGCCCCGCTGCAGTCATAGCGAAATCTGATTGGCTGATTAAATCTGACTGATTATCTGATTGGATAAAGCAACAGTTTCAATTTTAAGTTACAGACGCCTGCACTGTCGATTCTGAAGGCCTCCAGGCAGATTTATTTGGCCATGGCAACGCATGATGGCTGAAATATGATTGGATAAAAGCACTAACATAAAAACACACTAGTGGAAGCAGCGCGACCAAGAGCAAAGCTATGAAATTAAGAGAATGAACTATTGGGAATAATTTAATACTCATTCTTGGAAAAAAATATATTTTAAAGTGCAAGTCAGTAATTCTGATAGTGTTTAGGCCAGCAGAGAAGGCCTTGCTGGCCCTGACGGCCCACCACTGATTAAGACATATTTAATGGAGAGGAGACATGGAAATTTATTGCATAAGTTGTTTTGTTTTTTTATATTGCTTTAATGCCAACATAACCTTTCGCATCACAGGGGCTGCAGGGAAAACATCCGTGAACATTTCTCTGCTCCTCCCCACTGATGTTCCCAACAATCAATCTCCTGCTGGGACGAAGAGCAGTCGACCTCTGAGCTGTCTTCACTTCACTGCCCTGACACACGTTCTCCCTCACACTCCGTGAGAAGATTTTACATATATGCACAGCCCATTTTTGTTGTGAATAAACATCCTGCAAGCTAATTTACTGATCTTTCAGGTCACCTCCAGAATGCCCAGTTTCGGAGAACGTGGATAAGAACGCTTCACCTGTCAGGACGGATGCTGTAGAATCAAACAAGCACAATTCCCCACACTGCTTTGGTCTGGAGTTCAAATCAGATCCACACCTGACGGTCCTGCTCACTAAGGTAGAAAACACACTGCAGTCGCTCAGAATCAGCTAAATATTTCATTAATGAACATATAATTGATTCTTTCTGTTGGAGCTTTACGTGTGGTCAAGTCAAGTCACTTTTATATAAGACTTTATACAACACACTCTTAAAAATAAAGGTTCTTTATTGGTATCAATGGTTCCATGAAGAACCTTTAACATCCATAGAATCTTTCCGTTCCATAAAAGGTTCTTTATAGTGGAAAAAAGTTCATTATTCAAATGTTATTCACACTCAAGTCAAGTCAAGTCATCGTCATTTATATAGCGCTTTTAACAATGTAGATTGTTTCAAAGCAGCTTTACAGAGATAAACAACATTTAAGGTAACAAAGTTTGGTTTTATAGCGGTTCTTGAATAATGTTGTTTCCAGCTACATTTAGTTTTGATTGATTCACTTCTGTCGAAATTATCATTTGTTATTAAATTAGGGTCCGCTAAGATGACGCCGTTCTCTTTAAATAGACTTTAAACGCGAACCTGTGATAAACGCTGATGGCGTTCACATGCGCATTAAGAATTGATTCTATAGTTATGTGCGTTTGAATATATGTGCGCAGGTTCGTAAATCGCTACAAACCATGCCTAAACAAACTACTTGTCTTGCCTATAAATTTTGATGCAGAATTTTATTTTATCAATTCGGGGTAGGGACGCGAACTAACAAAAGGTGGTGATTCTTTAAAAATGTCCACTGAATGGTTCTTTGGGGAACCGAAGTTTTTCTTTGGAATTGCTGCATAAAATACAGTCAAAGCATTTAAAGTTTAAGGATCTGGTTAAATTAAGAACTGCACAATTAATCTATAAAGCTTGAGAGGGGATTTAAATTTGAGACAACTTGGGATTCGGACAAAGCTCAAAAGTATTGTGTATTTCTATTTGTGGAATGGTCTGAGTAATTTGATTAAACAAAGTGTTAAAGGATAATTCCGGTATTTAGCACTTAACACAGAACGTTTAGGGAACGTTAGGGAACGTTAGTTTATGGTTCTCTAAAGGTTAGTTCGAACCAAACCAAAAACTAACGTTTAGGGAACGTTCCCTCAGGGTTATAACGTTCCCTAAACGTTAAGGGAACCAACCAACTAAAACGTTCTCCTGTGGTTGCACCATACCTTCACACAACGTTCCCGTTTGGTTGTTTTTGGTTGTTTTGAGTGCGGGTTTGAAATGTTTATTTTAGCTCCATTTAATGACGTAGCATATAAAAGGTTTGCAGTCACTTGATTTAGATTCACTCAAAAATGGTTCGTCTTATGAAATATAAGTAAGATAAACAGCATAGTAAGAGAATATATTTATTTTTATGCTGATAATAAATTTAGCTAAAAACAATACTTTTTTGCTTGATTTTGATTTTTTAACTGTATTAGTTAAAAATACTTAAAACAAGAATCTATCAATAGAACGATTTTTACAACTAAGAAAATTCACTTCTTTCATTCCACATTTCACTTCTAACGAGTGCAGTTCGGTCGGTGTACAAATCCAACTGTTACACCCCCACACCAGTAGGGGGAAAGGCCTCTGCTTTCAGGTGACCGGTTGTACTGGCTTCCGTGTTGTGCTAGATTTACATACACCAAAGTCCTTCAACTCTGGATCGATACACAGAACATGCCTGGGAACCCGTCTTCTTTCAGGTAAATGGACACTCGAGATTAATTGGTGTGTTTGAGCACAGGTATATTAGCCCTAGACACGTTTTAGTTAGTGCTAACGTTAGCTCCCAACTTAACTGACCAGTTCATGTTGCCTAGTAGCCTACAAGCCATCTTGTGTAGGCTAGTTACATTTTTTCCCGTCTCTTTATAGAAATACACACGTAGCACTCACACTGTTTGTGAGTTTCATGAAGGATTAAACAAATAATAATAGTTCGGTAAAATATTTGTATAATAGTTTTCTGCTATCACTGTTAGAATACATTCAGAACATGTTTCATTTATTCCTGTAGCTACCGTTGGCATCCCTGTGCCGTCGAGCAAATAAGGGTGTGTGATGTTACACACTGTAACGTTAGCATTACACTTTATGTTTAAACAGTAAATAATAAGAAACTCTATCTAATGGTTAAGTGTAGGAAAGAGTGGGTAACGTTAGTTAGTAGTACCAGTGTGTCGGAGAGAGCAACACACTCCATTTTAGTTTAAAATTACCCTCTAAAATGCTGATTGGCCAGGTTGCCTGACGTCAAGGCGTGTGACGCAACAAGGACGTTCCAGATTGGCTGGGAGAAATGGATACGTCTACGTAGAACCCCGTTCACTATCAGAAAGAATTGGAAAAACAACCAACGACCTACACAGCTTCACATTCTCACGAAAAAGTAAGTGAAATACGCTACAGTTTCATGATGTTGTGGTTGTAACTTGTAATACAAGTGTTTGGGGTTTAACCTTAAGCCTTTCCCTCGTAGGGCTTTGTTATATTCCGTCACTGCGCATGCTCATATGACTGTTTTGGGTCCTGTAGCTGTAATATGGATTTAGCTCTAGCTAATGGCTGTACTAATATACATCTTTAATGCATATATATTGGGCTTTGTATGCTGGTGCACAACGTGTATGCTTTGCCACATTGTATGTTTTGTGTCATCATGTTAACCTGCTTGCGTTCTTGTTACAAATAAGATATACTGGTTCTTTTAATTAATTAGCATTTCTATGGCTGCTGTGTCTCCCCATTAGAAAGTCTCTGGGCTACGACGCCCATGGACAAACCTATGGATGAGACCAGTGACTCCTGCAGCGAGGAACACCACCCATAAGGTTCATTCAGGTACTTCTGGGTCAAATATACAGTCAAGAAAATCTGGCTCTGTACAGGTGACCTATTGCTGCTATACTATATATAAATAAATAATAGTTTTCTGTGTATGGAAATACTGCTTTGTTCTGCTACTGGCTCTCAAAAAAGTACAGAAGGAATTATTTACACCATTAAAATTTTCTTTTTGTAATCTGTACAAATTGTTTAGTCTTTTATTTCAGATGAAACTGTTCCACAAGCAAGAAAGCATTCCAGGACAGAGTGTGTGTCTGGAAGCCCTGTCCGTAAGTTAACATTTCTGCATGCATTTAAGAAACCAGAGTCATATTTCCTACCATGGAACTACTGAGTACTGACATTCAACCTGGTGCATATCATGTGACTGTTCTGATGTGTTTGTCTCTTTCTGTCTTTTTACAGGCCTTCAGATGCCTCCACCACCTGCATGTAAGGTTTTTTTTTTGCCATGCGCAAGAAACCTGCCATAAATGAACTGACCAATATTCATATCTACTTTCTTTTTAGTCAACACCACACAGAAAACCAGCCAGTCACCCAGAATTGAATGGGTCTATTGTGACGCAAGCTCAGCCTGAAGGTACAGTGGCTTTGTATTTTCCAATTAAATACAATTTCATGACAAGGAACTTGAGAATAACTTGATTCTTTTTGTTGTTGTAAACAGCAGAACTCATCACACAGAGGGAGGTGGCTCAGCCATGGAGACGGAAATGAGAGGTAAGAAGACTAACTTAAGTTGTTCACATATGCAAGTATATAATGTATAACAACTAAAACTAACACCAATAATTTTTTCCATAGCTGTGAGGACATCCATTACCCGCATGGCACAGCAGATGGATGCATTTGAGCTCCCAGTCACCTCCCTCTGCTCCAGTCGATGACATGTTGCAGTCGCCATGCTCTACAGCAGGGGTCTCCAACCTTTTTTCATTTGAGAGCTACTTTTTAAAAACGAAAGTGGCCGAGAGCTACTCATGTAATACAATACTTAAATCTCTTAAATAATGTCTCATAACTCTCAGATTGGCAACTACCGGTAAAAGAGTTTTTGTACGCCTGTATGTCACCCTTAAATGTCGAGAGAAGAACTGTTTTTTTTTTTATAGAAAATTGTACTTTGCATAATATACTGTAAAAACACACAATTATAGTTGATTTTATAGTGGATCATAACTAGAACTGAAATGGCATAAAAATTTCATTTCATGATTATATATCATAATGATCACGGTTATCTCAGAATCCTGTTCAAAAAGTAATAATACTACACAATAAAATCAATTCACCAAGTTTTATGTCGAAAACCAGCAAATAAAATTAGCATCAATATGCAATTTGTTTACATAAACATTAAAATAATAACATTAAAAATGATGGCCAGATTTTAAAGCAGTGTCTTGCAACATGCAATACTAACATGTACAAGTTCAAATAAAGTTGACAAAAAAGGTTTTATAAAAAGATAAACCTCACATATTTCAGCCTTTAAATCATTTTTATAAAAGTATGAGTCAAAGATAAATTACTGACATTTACATTAATGCACATTAGCTTATCTTTTATCATTAAGAGTTAGGGTTGCCACCTGTTGTCCTTCTTTTTAATAACCTGTCCCGGGAAATTTATGCACTCTCCCGGGACACTGAATGTCCCGGCTTTCGAAAGCTACGTGAATATGTATGTTCAAACCGTGTTGCGCGCCGCGCGCACGGCAAATGAGAAACCTTGCGTGTGTGTGCTAGTGTGCGTGTGTGTCTCAAGAAGCGCGAGCCCCTAAAAGACTTGCATGCGCATGTAAGAAGCGTTGAGATTTAATCTCGCTGCTCCTAGAAAAAAATGAGCGCGTCGGTTCAATTTTGAATGTGCTTGCCGCGCGCCTACATTTGAAATAACGAACTTGAGCACACAAAAGATGCGATATGTCAACGGCCCCTTGGCGAGCTACCAACAATCAGGCCACGAGCTACCGGTAGCTCGCGAGCGACGTGTTGGAGACCCCTGCTCTACAGTCACAGAGTTCGACAGGAGTCTCGGTCAACAGGAGAGGAGGGACAACATGGTAATTAAGTGGCCATAGTCCTGCCCTAAGATTAACACTATATAATTGCATAACTTCAAATATCATTATAACTGAACTGACGGCTCTTACAAAATGAGATTTGTACAAGCTCTCCACTTTGTTCTACATGTATAATTTGTATTTCTATATGTTTTACAGCAACTTTTCCTGACAACCCTTGGAGGTTCGACCAGAGGTACTGCCATGCGTCGCATGCTACGGCGAGTGGCAACCAATGACGTGCTGAAACAGTATAGTCTGCGGGGCAGAAAGGCAAAGAAGGCCTTCCAGGACCTGACAATCTGCAGGGTTATTACAGGTAGGTGTTATTTTATTGTTCACATCAGTATTATTCTTAGCTTGAAGGTTTTAATTTGACTTGTAACTATGTTTCATTTTGACTTCTACTTTAGCGACCTCCGAGAAAAACTTCCCCGCGCTGCAGCAGACGCGGAGGACTTGATTGGGCAAGTGCTAAAGTTTGCCCCACACAGACGGTAAATTGAAATTCTTCTATGTGATGTTCATAATAATCAATGGAATGGGTAAACTCAATATTTGTTATCATAAAAAACAGGGTTGTTAGTAAAGCAATTTGTCTTGCTTTTGTCAACGTGTTCATTCTTAGTATGACATATCAAACTTTTGTTTCTTTCTTTTTAGGCCAGCTGAGAAGGACTGGACCTTCAGAACCATGGAGCCCTATTTTTGTTATTATTGTATTTTTGCCACTTTGGCCATTCACCTACACATTTCATACTTTATGCATCTTGCACACTACATTTGCACTATTACTTTGCACTCTTCATCCTACTCCATTTGTACTTGTATTGATATTATGTCATAGTTGTAGGGCTGGGTAATAAATATCGATTTCTCGATATAAATCGATTCTCATTTTTACGAACCGATATCGATTCTTAAATCTCAAGAATCGATTAGTCCTGTTTCATTTAAATTAATGGAACATTGTAGCACGCATCCAAAACATCGCAATAATCTTTGTCCTTTGTTACTATTGATATGAAACCGTGTGAATTTTCAAATTACGTTCATTTTCTTTTGAAATTCAAAAACACAAATACCGTTTTGGCGCTGTGGCGTGAGATCGCTCTGGCACAGCTCAAGAGAAGCAGCAGCGCGGAGCGCTTTGATGTCTTCCGGCTTAATAATACCAATACAGCGCAAAAAATAAACATGAATGAGCATCTGAAAGTGTGTTAAAAGATAGAGTAAAACTTATAGAAATCCGTATCATGTCACATTGATTCGCTCAATCAGTGTTTCAACCGTGGAAAGACGTCAGTTAAACAGCTTGTAATCAATGTCATGAATCGTCATATTTACCTCAGAAAAACCACATGTGGCCATAAACTTGTTAGTCAGCTAGAAAAAATAACTCTAGAGAGGAGCATTTTGTTAAAATATAAGCACAATATTACATATGCATTATAATCTTAATGTTCTTCAATGTTTTATGCATATTTGAATAAATCTGGCAGCCACCATTTAAATGTTTATATTTCATATAATCTTATTATAAAAAAATAAATAAAAGGGTAATTTAAAGTCCCTGTAAAGGTAATTAAAAAAAAAATTCTAAACACATTATAAATGTTTATTTATTGTAACATATCCAAAATAATCAATATTGTATCGAATCAGAATCGAAATCGAATTGAATTGCAAGCTTGTGAATCGAATTGTGAAATTTGTGTCAATACCCAGCCCTACATAGTTTTATACTAAAATTGTATAAATCTGACTCTGATTCTTGTATTATTTTTTTTTAAGGCGATTTATATTTTTTGTATTTTCATTTTATATTAAAGTTTTAAATCCCATCAAGTTTGCCTGTTTGTTTGTTCATTCATTCATTCCTGCTAATATATAATAATTAATTCCTGCTCATGCACAGACAGTTTAAAGTAATAATAAAATTGGTACCATTGTTGTTAAAGTTATTTAAAGGTTAGGAGAATGTAAAAAAGAACGTTAGGGGAACGTTCCCTAAAGGTTGCCTAAAGGTTGCAATGTAACCAAAAACTAACGTTCCCTAAACGTTCAGAAAACTTTCCATGGGAACCAAAACCTAACCTAAACCATAACCTTCAGGGAACGTTCCCACAACCAAAAACTAACGTTCCCAGAACGTTCTGGGAACCATAAATTGTTAGCTGGCTATTTTCTAGTGTGGTTTGGATGAACTAGAGCGGTGGACACAGAAATTTTGGCGATGGGTCCTGTCTCGACTTTTTGACTTTTATAATCACCTCTGAGCGCTTCAGAGTGGCTGTCTATGGGCATGCACAAACATGTCCTTAAAACAACCCTTAACACTCGTTTTCAAAACTGTGCAAGATCACCGAGTGGTTAGTGGTGTTCGTTGATGTTCCAAAACAAGTAGCGTAGCGAAATACAGTTTCTGTCGTGTTTTATTTGTCATTTTGTAAAATCGCATGGTTTCTGTTGGAGGACTCATTGCAATAAAACACGAGAGAAACTGTATTTCGCTACGCTACTACCCTCAACCCCTGTAGTTACCTTATATTACCCAGTACTTTCTTAGGTAAGTACAGGTACTGTAAAATAAAGTGCAACCCAGAAACCTTTTGGAATATTTATAGCTCATAAACAGGAAAATAATGTTGTAAAATTATTCTGTTATTAAACAAATTCGATTTCAACTGTAATGCCGCTCTATAGAAGACAATAGTATCATTATTCAGCTTTATTTAGTTCAATGTTATTCCAGTTTCAGTTCAATAACTGCATCAATGTGTACCATCAAATAAGCAGCATCTAGCTAACCTCTCCACTTCTTTATTGTTTGACTAGGATGAAAAAGCCTTGTGCCGGTATCACCTGTTGCTGGTCAGTGTTGCACTGCTGGTTGTCTGCATCCTCATGAGTCTCTGTGGAAGTTTCTCTACACATTCGTCACGTTCTTACCAGGGGAATGATCTTCAAAAGGTAGTACATACTGTAGAGCTCTGGTTTACTAAAGAACTCTCTAATCTTTAGTATTAAACTCTCTCTGATTTGCATTTTTTCATGATTTTTATTGCATGAATTAACATGTTATACAGTTTATTTTGAAAAGTGTTTAAACATTTTAAATTATTCATAGGCATCGCTGCTGAGCCCATGAGAAACATGTGCAGAACATCCACATTTGAGACTGAACTGGCTGTCAGAACGCATGAAGACACTTGCTGCAGAAAGATATGAGCGTTTGGGTATTCAACAATTTTCCATTGCCAACATGTTGGTCTTGTGCATCTAAGAAATTAGGGGGGGACATTACTGTGGTGGACATCTTAAGACAAAACAATGGCACTGACATATTTTAAGATATGTCAAATATGCTTTCAGGTAAAACTGCTCAAACATGCGTTTTAGTCTGGGACTAGCCTGTAAAATCAGACATTAACGATGAATCAAAAAGTCTGATCATAGGAATATTAAAATGTTAAAAACTGTGCCTTTAAATGTAATATTAAAAGGTTAAAATTGTCCATTTTTATTTTGTAAAGACAAAAAAAACGGGAAAAAATGTATAAGTTGTATCATATATCACAAATTTACAACACAACACATTCTCCAAACCCCGCCCACATAGACACATTGTCCAATCCAAACACGTAAAAGGAGAGAGAGCGTTTTTTTATTGGTTAAAAAGTATGGGCCGCTACCCCACCTTTTTTTTTTAACCTTTCTGCGGTTGGAGACTAGCGATGAAACAGCCAGGTGTGATTTCTTTCCAATTTATGCATAAAACATTAAAAAGCAATACATACTACAGCGCTTTGAAATCAATATATGCCTGAAGAGATCAAACAGCTTGTTTTATGCTCAGAAAACACGGCAGACATTTTGTCCCCTTCGTCCATTACATACAACTTTCATCATCATCATCAGCATCCCCTTTTACCAGCAACGATTGGCTCAAAAAGCGTACACGTTTTACACCTTTAAACATAAATCAAATACGTGCATTAGTAATCACCTTATCTAACCAAACGCGACTGAATTCATGCTAACATGTATTTTAATATCACATAAAAGTTGTCTTATCATTATTACCTTTTATATGATTTTAAAACCAATCGCAGCAGACCAGCTTATCGATTAGTCGTGTTGTGCTTTAGCACGATTCGCGTTTTTCCACGCCACATTCCTTCATGGACCTTCTTCTTTTCGTTTTATGGCCGTTCACTCCTTTGGAGTATTACCGCCACCTACTGTATACTTTGCGCACATGAGTAATGGATCTGATTTTTATAAAAAAAATTAAAAAAAAATAAATTAACAACCATCCCAGAGTATCAGAGCCCGAGCTTCAGCTGACGCTGCGTGTTCAGCTCCTCCAGCTTCCACCCTGAGCTCCTCAATCTCCAGAATGATCTGGGGCCGTATTCACAAAGAATTTTATCTTACCACTAGGAGTACTCCTAAATCGCACTAAAATATTTTAGCTAGGAGTTTTCGCTTAAAACTTATTCACTCCTAAATCGCACTAAAATATTTTAGCTAGGAGTTTTCGCTTAAAACTTATTCACAACGCCTTTCAGACCTACTCTTAGTAAGGAAAAATTACAACTCCTAAACTAAGAGGGAGTCTTCGTTGCTATGGATGACGTCCTATGACCTAGGTGTAACACTTTGGCTCTCAGAGTTTTAGGAACAACTAACTGCTCTGTGTCTGTACTCACTCGATACAGTTTCCCATTATTGATAACAAAACACCTGTCACCCTCCCTCATGGCATCCCTAGCCTCATCATCGGTCTTAACAGAGGAAAAGCAAGAGCTAAGTGTGGGGTCTTCCTGTTGAAGCTTCTTGAAGTTTTCAAATACTTCAATGTCCTCTAGCTGGGAAAAGGACAGACTTTCCTGCACCAATGTACCTGCCACCTTTGCCCTACGCTTCTCTGCCTTGGACTTTTTAGGTTTATCACCAGGACAATTCTCAAATGGTAACTCTGACCACACGTTGGAGTCTACTTTGGTATTGGCCTGTGCTCTAGTTGTAACATAAGCACTGACTGAGTTAACACTTTGCAACAGCTCTGTAAGCACTGGAACATCCTGGCCTAAAATCACTGGGTAAGGGCATTTATCCAAAATCCCTACAGTTAACAAATATTTTTGGCCATTAATATCTATGAGAACCTCACTGGTCTGGTGCTCAGACTCATCACCATGGACACAACGGACTCTCACTTTGCCCACCGGCTGGAAATCAGACCTCAAACAAGTTCTTCTCAAACAAGAAGAACGAAAGACTGACTACTTCCTGAGTCAACTAAAGCCTGTACTATCTTTCCATTTATCTTCACAGGGACATTCACATCAGAAGACACACAAGGTAAGTGCTTACTAGGGCCAGGTAGGTAACATAGTCTGGAATCAGACACTTTCTTCAGTGTACAATTGGGCCTGATGTGACCTTGTTGACCACAACCGTGACATATAGGTACTCTAGGTGTTCCAGCTGGAGTGGGGCTAACATTGGGGCTATTGGGGCTGTTGGATGGTCTAAACACGCGATTATTACCACCCGCAGACCTACCAGGGACTGACTTCTCTGGCTCTCTTTGGGCTGCTTGGTAGGGTCTTCTCCAGTCCTGTTGTTGTAGACCCAGATGATAGCCTCTTCTGGATTGTCTGGCAGCCATGAAGGTCTCCACCAGCTCTGCTGCTTGCACCGACGAAACCGGGGTGCGTTCCCTCACCCATACTTGAAGCTCAGTGTACAGCATGCCCAGGAACTGCTCCAGCACAATTTGGTCGCACACTTGTTCCCTAGATTGAGTCTCTGGAACTAGCCACTTCTCCATCAGGTCCTTTAGCCGAGCTTGCAGTTCTTTCGCCGTCTCACCCTCCTTGATAGACTTGGAGCGGAAACGCTGGCGGTACGTCTCTGTACTGATGTTAAACTTGTTGAGAATGGCTTGCTTCACTTTCATGTAATCCTGGCTGTCTTCAACACACATGGCTACATAAGCAGATCTGGCCTTACCATTGAACAAGGGCACAAGGTACAATGCCCAAGTCTCATGGGGCCACTGACTCGCTGCTGCAAGCCTTTCGAAGGTGGTCAAATAGTGTTGTTCAATATCTTCATCCCCTTCATACGAGGACATCCTAGGGGGTTTCCACCCCTGCTGGAGGTTTAGAGGTGTGGCAAGGGCGAGAGCAGTGGAGTTGAGGGAGCTCTGCATCCCTGGTACTGGATGCTGATCTGGATGTGGCTGAGGAGTTGGTACATCCAGAAAAGGCATGTTAAGTGGATCAAAGGCTGTCGCAGGGCGGGAGCTGGGCGGGTCCACCTGTTGCAGTCCGGGGAGTGGCTGCTTCGTCGCCTGTGTTAATGCTGAGTCGCCTCTCACCAGTTGCTGCAGTTACTTGAATTGGTGCTCCATTCCTTTTCCTTGCCAATGGTGTAGTGCCCACGGGCGTAGTTGCCCGAAGCATCTTCTTTCCCTGTTATTAAATTGTCAGGGTGGAACAGCTGGCGGTAGGTACCTGTGCGCACCTCATCTGGAAGATTTGTAGCACTTTATTTTACAGTTCTGTTCCGCATGTACATACTATGTACTCATTATAGTAATTACATTAACTGGGTTATAACTAGGTACTAACCCTGAACCTGCCCCTAAACCTAACCTTAACCCATGTAGTTACCTATTACCAATACTTTCTTGGTTAAATACACTGTAATTACACATACTGTAAAATAAAATGTAACTGTAAAATCAATTTGTATATTACTATTATTTTAATATCAGATAAGATAATTTGGTCGTTTATTGGTACGTTTTAACAGTATAGAATTTATACAGCCATTTAAATTACCGATGACAGTGGGCTCCAGGTCGACACAAACTGCTCTTGGCACATGTTTTCCAGTGCCAGTCTCAAGGAAGAAGTTGTAGCATTTATCTTGTCCTACAATGTTTTTTTCACTGGGCATCTGACCATCTGGCTGGATCCCGTGCTCCATGCAATATAGATATAACTTCTTTCTACAGGGAGTAAATGAAAGGCACGTTTAAAACTGCTAAAAGTAAAAGCCATTTAAAGCTATAGTATACGATGTTCAAAATCGGTCGAGAAAGCCTGAGACGGTTGGGAAGTTTTAAAAAACTCATCCCGCCCCTCCACACACACACACCCCTCCCCTCTGTGATACCTGATCCCTCCCACCGGGAAACGAACTGAACAACGTCACTCAGTCAAGCTGTGATCACCAGTAGTAAACAATCTATCAATCTAATGACCTCGCTAATGACACATCATATGTAAAATTGCCTTTCGACACTTGAACTTAGTTGCTTCATCAACAATTCAATGTCACGTTTGAGTTCACGCCAACGCAAGATTTGCAACACGTGAAATGTTCAAAACTCCCCACCACCATAGTAGCCTATAATACTACTAGTTTTGCTAAGGTTTTGAGTAATTGTTATTGCAGCACACAGCGCATCTTGTTCAAATTCCGATCGGCTCGAACAGAAACCCGCTAGGTAACGTTAACTTACTGAAATATATTCAGGCACTTCAAGAAATATAATTACTTTGACCCGTGATAGGCGATGCTAAACGGCTAACATTCCAATGACGACCAGCAGCATGAGCATGTTGTCAGACTGATAAAAAGCTATTTATGTAACACGTCACATCATAAAAGTATAAATAAATGTTTACCTGCTCAAAAAGTCATCTTGTCAGCGTCAGTTTTCAGTCCCAGATCACCCTGAAGCTTCCTCCAACGGTCAATAGTGGACCCTATATTTATCCTACTTAAGAGTCCGGCGGTCTTCACATTTTTTTTTAATCTCTGCTCTTTCCTCTACAGACTTTCTCTTTCGTCCAAACTTTACAGTCGGGGCAAGCAGGGGCCGCTTGCTGCTGTCGTTTATATTTGTATCCATTGCTGATCTGACGCTACTTAGCTAGCTACCGACTGTCAGCTGTTGCTCGCGCAAGGAGGGGGGCGGGGTCGGGTGCGGTTGGGTTGGAGACGCGAGCGCCAGGCGGAGTTTCAAGTGGAGCTGGTGATTGGATGAGAGCAATTGACCAATGTAAGCTGTCCGGCCGGACAGCTTACATTGGTCAACGTCTCTGCAGCTGTACAGCCAATAGAGTGAATGGATTTTTTTCATTCTTTTTTCTATTCATATTGTTAGGATTGTACTATAGAACCATAACCAGCATCTAAACGAGGATATTAATAATGAACAATCTTTGAAATCGTATACCATAGCTTTAACTCTCTTTTGGAAAAGAACATCTTTTAATTTTTATACACATAAAGCTAAAACCAAAAAACATTATTAAGACAAAGTCCGTAAAATAAAATTAACAAATTGCTAACAAAAGTATTCATGAAGACTAAGACCATTAATTCAAATTCAAGTACAATAATTCTCTATATTAAATAAAGCATCAGACAAATAAATATTTTACAATATCCTACCATTGTTGAAATTATATGCAGTTATCGTGTCCTGTGAAAAGAAAACTTGCGTCAAGAAATCTTGTGAATGTTCTCTGTGAAGCGATTGCAAAAATAATGAAAAAAGGAGCATTCACTTACCAGAAAGTAATTATTTTACCTTATGCATTTACAGTAGCCTACATTTTACATTTATTCATTTAGCAGACGCTTTTATCCAAAGCGACTTATAAATGAGGAGTTTTTTATGCAATTGAAGACGAAAAGTAAAGTCACAAAAACAATTCTTTCTTCCTTTTTTCTTTGCTTTGTCCTGTTTACTGCAAGATGATGTTTAGGTGATCGTTAAATAAAGTACAGAATTGTATATTATTGGTGTTTTGTCTAAAAAACAATTATATTTATTTTATATTTAAAATATTTTGTATATTTTGTTTTCTTTTACAAAAAAACAGCATTTTATGTAAAATTCACTTTATAAAAGACCCAGATTTCTAACTTTCATTTATGGGGATAACATTGATAATTGTAAATAATTTAATGTAAGATTTTTGCCCTTTTTTTTGGAAAATGCAGTTTTAAAATAAAAAAATTCACTTTAAGCCACTAGATGGCTATAGAGCTCCATTATATGCTATTTGCTGTTTGATTAACCAAAATACATCTTTTCACCTGATTCCAGTTGGATTGAGTTGGATTAATATATAAATATTTTAAAATCAAAATTATAAAAAAGAATTATATACTTTTGGTCAAATTTTAGCATATTTTGTATTGAAAAAAGTTTTTCAATAATGTTACATTATGATTAGAATCAAACCTAAACAAGATGTTACAAAGAGAAATGGGCAATTCCATGCAAAGGTCATCTTTACCATGAAAAAATAAAGTTTTAACCAAAAGAACAAAACCCATTTTAAGTTGTCCATTTAGGTCTGTAATATACTGTATTAATGTGCTTTAACAAAAATTTTAAGAAAATTGCCTTGTTTATCCACCAGATATGAGGTGAGCAACAATGCTTAAATTACATTTTCAACCAGCCATATGTCATGCTTTCAAAAAAAGGTATCAAAGACCCCCCTTTTTAAACTTTATTTTAACAGTAAGCATTTTACAGAAAGATGGAGGCATGCCTGAGAAATAAATATACTCATTTGGTCATAACAGCAATGCCTGTTGAATTTATAAGGGCTATAATAAAGAGGTCTTGACGCTTCAGTGCACTTTCACGTCCATAACGTTTTAAAGGTTTAGTTTATTTAAGTGACAATTATAAATGCAAATAACTTGAAACTTTATTTACAAAGCTAAATTATGTTTATGCTTATTAGGATAGACAATTCATCTCACTACTTTGCTCTGAACAACCATAATAATGCGTTACGGACGTGACCGTTACGGACGCTTCATATTAAATCATGCATGACTATTGATCTGTTTCAAGACCGAAATGATTTTGGCCACTTTTTTCAAGTTTTGTTTTGTAGAAAGACTTGATTTAAAGTGAATTTCGTTGTGTATAAATTGTTCTTAAATTTTAATTCAAAGTTTCATCCACAAATTGCCTGGATTTAATAAATAAGCAAATATAGCACGGAGGTGCGATCACTTGCAACACGTAAACTTGAGCGCGTCTCATAACTGAACAGAAACTCAACGTATATGCCTCTTCAGAAATATAGCCTATCTATAGAAAGATTGCAAAGATCAAAACGAAAAGAAATAGGCAACTCTCCGATTGTGTAATCTGCTTGGGGGGGGGGGGGTTTGTCTTCAGAATCATTTCAGACAGTCTTCTTAATGTGAAAACACAGCCAACAAAAGTGCCATGATGGTTTGATTGTTGTTTTTCCAAACAGATTCTATGTATTTCAGACGCGTCACATCCATAACGGGGTTTTTTTTTCACATCCATAACGTTGGTTTTTCCTCATAATACACTTCATAAAAATATATATATTTTAAATATTGATATTTTTATGTTCAGCTAAGACCACTTCATCATGTGGATAGCAATATTTATACATTGGATTTAAAAGTTCACAGACTTTAAAGGAAATCGAACAGTTTACCAAAAACTCTGTCATTTCCCGTCACATCCATAACGCATGCATATTTTCCTTTTTTGGGGGTGCTTAAATATATTTTAGAAAAACATATTTTGCCTGTCAATTCCCCAGATTGGGTGCTCTGAGAATATGCATTTAAATTTTAAATATTGTAAGAAGTTTTTTTTTTTCTGAGACATTTCACCTGTCATTATGAGTTCAAATGTCACATTCATAACGTTGGAATTGCTCAAATGTTGGAGTCTTTATATTTGATCATTTACTTCAATCATCTGTTTTTAATATAAATCTATCATTTTAAATCAACGTTTCAGTTACAAACTGTAACAGAACAAAAATTAACAGAAATGAACAGTTATATTACATATTGAGAAAAAAACAACAAAAGTGCAATGAACTGAACAGCAATAACAACTGATCAAAAAAGCAAAAAATTATTTTGTTGAAAAAATATTATATTTTGTTTTTTGAACAAATAGGAACAACAATTGGTGGTGCACAAGACTAGAGGTGTTTACGAGTCAGTGCACTGCAGGCAGTATGTGTAGTATACTGCCTGTATACTGTATATGTGTGTGGGTGTGTGTGTGGGTGTGTGTGGGTGTGTCAGTGTCACCAATTTATATTTGTGGTGGTTCTGCATTTTATTTGAAAAATGATAAGAATTTTTTTATAGCCTTACAAATGTATTCCTGTGTGTATGTGTGGTTGTGTATATGTTTAGTATTGTGTTTGTGTTGTGTTGTGTGTTGTGATGCGAACTGGCGAGCATGATAATTTTGCATTGGGAGTCTTTACTTGGAAGTGTGCCATTAATTCTGTCTATCGCTGTTCGATTTTGATGAGAATATTTAATTTACTACCGGGTCTCGGACCCCGAAGACAACAAGTGGATATTTTTCACGCCAACAAATAAATATTTTGTATTAGAAGGTCAAGACTGTAGAAAGTTCATACCATTTGGACAAAGAGAACATTTTTTAAAAATTGACCAAAAGTCATTTGCGGGTTAAAAAGACCCCGGAGGTTAAAATAAACGCCTGGCATCGGCCAATCCACCGTTTTACCCATTTTTACCCGTTTACGGACACAGGATTGGATATACAGGGGTTGGACAATGGAAATGAAAACCTCTCATTTTAGTGTGGGAGGTTTCATGGCTAAATTGGACCAGCCTGGTGGCCAATCTTCATTAATTGCACATTGAACCAATAAGAGCAGACTGTGAAGGTCCAATTAGCAGGGTAAGAGCACAGTTTTGTGCCGTGTATCAGGATGACAATGCACCAATACACACAGCAAGACTGGTGAAAGATTGGTTTGATGAACATGAAAGTGAAGTTGAACATCTCCCATGGCCTGCACAGTCACCAGATCTAAATATTATTGAGCCACTTTGGGGTGTTTTGGAGGAGCGAGTCAGGAAACATTTTTGGTCGAAAGCCATTGTGTAACTCGAACCTTGGCTATAGCTATAGCTTCTAAAAGGTTCGGGCAGAATCTCTAGTAAACTACAGCAGGGTTTCCAGCATGACTATGATTGGCTGACTGATAAACAGGAGAGACTGACGGTCTAAGAGCTTTTCTTCCCCAGAGTGTGCTTGTCGAAGAGATACTCGGCCATGCCGTTCTGAGGAGCTCCCATACGCCTCAGGCTGCTCACCCAGTCAGACAGCTCTTTAGTGGACTTCACCTGCTCGTCCAGGTAATGCGTCTCCAGGAAGTCACAAACCTGGTGTGAGAGAACACATCAGACACATTCACAAACATATAGGGCCCTATTTTAAAGATCTAAGCTCATGGTCTTAAAGGGATAGTTCACCCAAAAATTAAAATTAAGTCATTAATTACTCACCCTCATGCTGTACCAACCCCGTAAGACCTTCGTTCATCTTCGGAACACAAATT
This sequence comes from Chrosomus eos, assembly GCA_036326025.1. Classification (NCBI taxonomy): domain Eukaryota; kingdom Metazoa; phylum Chordata; class Actinopteri; order Cypriniformes; family Leuciscidae; genus Chrosomus; species Chrosomus eos. The sequence goes on from CM070842.1 coordinate 26,520,606, forward strand.
AAGATATTTGTGATTAAATCTGAGAGGTACATCACTGCTACATAGGCTGCCTAAGGGAATGAAACTTGACGGCCCAGAAAGTCATTAAAGAAAATGCTTAAATCTTGAATGTGCCTACAGTGGCTCCACTATAAGTTTATCAAGCGACGAGAATACTTTTTGTGCGGAAAAAAACTAAAATAACGACTTTATTCGACCATCTCTTTTCTTCCGTGTCTTTCTCCTAAGCTGTTGACGTAGTGTAACTGCGCAGCGCTTCTGTGTTATACGTCACACGCAGGCTCACTATTGGCCGACGCTGGTCATGTGTGTGATGTGTGTGACGTTCAACCAGAAGCGTTGCGCAATAACACTACGTGAAATCTCCAGGCCAAAGAGAATACTTGAATAGAGTCGCTATTTTTGTTTGTTTTTTTGAGCACAAAAAGTATTCTCGTAGCTCGATAAACTTAAGATCTAGCCACTGTAGTCACATGGACTCTTTTAACGATTTCTTTAATAACTTTTCGGGGCCGTCAAGTTTCAATCCCTGGCAGCCTATGGAGGAGTGATCCACCTCTCAGATTTAATCAAAAATATCTTCATTTGTGTTCCGAAGATGAACGAAGGTCTTACGGGGTTGGTACAGCATGGGGGTGAGTAATTAATGACTTAATTTTCATTTTTGGGTGAACTAACCCTTTAAGCGCACGGCGCAAGTGCACTTAGGATGTCCGAATCCTCTTTTGCTGGTTTAATGACGAGAAAAATGGTCGGTGCTCCCGGCGCATTGTCTGAAAGGGTCGTCTCTATTCTCTTAATGAGTAATGGGTGTGTTTTGGGCGTAACGTGAAATAAACCAATCAGAGTCTCATCTCCCATTCCCTTTAAAGGATTAGTTCACTTTTTTTTTAAAAAACGTTCATGACTTTCCTGTTCGAACTCGTTCATCAAAATGAACAAATCTTTTTTTTAGAGTCATTTCGTTCGTTGAATGAACGAAATGACGTGAAAAAGATTTGTTCATTTTGTTTTGTTCAATTTGCAAGCGGAAAAACTGAACGCTTCTCTAGCAAGGAAACGGATCTGCTTGTGCGAGAGGTTAAAGCTGTGTGTGTGTGAGGTTAAAGCTCAGACCATTAAGGACAAGTCGGATTGCACTTAAAGTTAGTTCACAAAATTAAAATCTTTATTGAATTACTCACCCTATTTTTACATACTTAAGCACCTTCGTTGCATGCTTCGGACACAATTAGATTTGTGATAAATCTGAGAGGTGGTAATAACATGTGTGTGTGGTAGGGAATGAAACTTGAAGCCAGAGTGTTGACAGAAATGTTGAATCCTTAAGTGCCTACAGTGAATCCACTAAAAAAAGTTTTAACGTTTCCAAACACTTTTGTGGGAACGTACAAATAACGACTTTATTCGCCATCTTCGTTCATCCGTGTTTCTCCAGCGTTGGACGATGTAGTCGCATGGCTGTGAAAGCTAAACCAAAAGCAGAGTGCATTTTGCAACTGTCTTAACCTTGTTATTTTTTAAGTTATAATAAACGGCGCAATAACCATCTTATTGAAATTCCAGCTGAAAGAGATTATTAATATAGTCTATTTATTATTTATTTTAAGATGAAAAAGAGTATTTGGTAATTGTAAACTTAATGACTGCATTTATAATAATTTTTGCTCTTTCGATTCTTAATATTTTTTCGCCTTCATTTTAGTTAACCCTGCACATTCTATGGATGATCAATAATTGACTTCCTATAGATTATAATCAAAAAATTATTTGAATTCAAGTAGGTTACAGAATTGACTAAGGGGTTTGAGTTGACAAGCATGGGAAGTATTAGTGTTTAATTTCATTTCAGAAAGTAAACCATTAAACCATCAGTGTTAATGATGCCTGTAGAAAATGATCGGACCTTATTTCCGGTTTATCGACGAGAAAGAGTCGGCTCTCCCGCGCATTGCGAAAGCCTCATTCACAATACATAATGGTGTGTTTGGGCGCTCTCGTATACCAATCGAGCTCCACCCAACCCTTTAATGTTAGTCAGCCTTTTTTCTCTACAATCACTTCATCACCTCTTCTTCTTCTCTCTCTCTCTTCTCCGCGCGCGTTTTTGTACGTTTTCGTGAATTCGTGCACCGAACCTACCCTACGTTTCGGTCGATCGAATACTTACCGTCACCTACTACACTCGTTCGTAATTAGTGGTGATTTAATTCATGGTTTTACCACGTTAAATCTTTCAAAGTCAACAATCTTTTTTTTAGGTCAATTTGTAGATCCTGAATGAACCAAATACTAAAAAATTGTCAATCTTGTCATCATGAATTGATTGAAAAATAAGTTCTATTTCGCAGGAACGGATTTGCTTTCGAGGTAAACTCGTTTTGAGAAACTGACCACAAAAGCTTCACATATCTTAAATACAAGTAATAATTTTTATTGGAATACATTAACAGGGCAAATCATAGTGCTCCACCATTTAATCACTAGAGGGTTAACTTCCAGAGCTTTGTCAGGAGTGATGTACTTAACGCTTTAGTGTCACCCCTTATTTATGAAATACTAAAAACATTTATTAATTTTTTCAAAACTTTGGAACGTACACGTAAGTTCCCGGGTTTTAAGATACCACTTGCAGATTTTGTAGATTGTAACAAATTGAGAAGTGAAACAGAAAAAAAAGTGCTAGAAGTTCGAGTTTATTAAAATGTTAACCTTGTAATAATTTAATTATTATATTATAGATAAAATTATATTTTATCAAACTGGGGACTCTAATAATTCAGATAAAAATCAAAGCAAATAAATGAACAAGTTTGTTGGTAATTTAGTTGATATCTAAAAAATGCTCTTTCAGTAAGATTTTGTTTTGGCCCGCAGTTACCCAACTTTTTCACTGAATTACTATGATTACGTATAGTCCTATAAAGTCTCTTATCCATTTACAATATTTTTGTGAAACCTGATGCTCATATTTCCACAATTTCAAATAACAATTTATTTAGAATCCTTCAGATAAAAATGAGAAGTTTGCAGATTTGATTGGCAAATTCCCCTCTAGGAAACACATAAAAAGAACACGCATGACTGTTATAGGCTTCCTCCACAACATGTGACACCAATTTATTTTTCTCTTAATCTTAATCTTGTCTTTTTTTCTTTACTTCTGATGGTGCTATTTTGTGAACTCTGGCAGAAATCGTCAAACGTGGTTCACCCTTTACTTCATAGTTTTCGTGTTCATCACTATATCAAAGTAAAGTTCCCCTAACAAACTTTGGAGTAATGAAAGTGTATTTTCGGGTTTCACACACAGATAAACTTTAAGGCTCATCTGATTAGGGTCAACTTTGAAACATACAGATCACCAAACTAATTTGGAAACCTCCAACAGGATGAAGTTTAAATGTATATATAGTTTTTCCAGCTGATTTGCATTTGGTTATTGAAAACTACACGTCAATATCTTACTAGTCTCTATAAATTGAAATTACATAATATCGAGTCCACAACACCTGAGAACCCATGACTTAGGAGGTTATTAAGAAGGATTTTCAACAATAATTTCTAACAAAGAGAAATGGTTTATAATTTATATTAACTATAGTTTCCATGACTTTTCCAGGCATGTGATTATTAAATAATTCATAGTAAAAAGAAAAAAATTGTAGAATTATTATACAATTATAGTTTTATTCATATTTGAGTTTATTTTTATATTTTCCATTTTCATAATTTAGTTTAAGTATTAGTACTTTTGTTGTGTGTTTTTGTCATTTTATTGTTCTTGTTTTTTGTTTATATATTTCAATTTGAGTTATTTTAGTACTTAAAATTGCATGCAAGTTAAATAAAATAAGTTAGTCTTTTAAAAAACATTTTATCAAGTAACTAAAATGAGTGATTAACAGTGTTATCGTTAACTAAAGTTAAAACCATTTTTATTATTTGAAATAATATATATATTATATATTTCATTTCAGTTTACATTTACTCCAGTTTAAAACAACAATGTTTTGTAATGGTTAAGTTTTAGTTGAAGATAACCTAGTTAATCGCTAATTCGAAAATGTCCTGACCTTATTTGTTGTGTACTCACATGAGGATCATTGTGTTGAGTTGCCACCTTGTGAAGTTCCAGTAACGACAGATTTACGCTCTTTTCCAGAGCCAGAGCACATTCCAGCGCTTCCAGACCACTGCCCCACTCATCCCGATCCGGCTTCTGCGTACACACACACACACACACACACACACACACACACACACACACACACACACACACACACACATAACAAATGCTCATATCCTCCAGCTGATGAGCTTGTGACTCGATTGCTCTGTCCCGTACCTTGATGTCCTGCAGATAGATCCGTCCTCCTCTCTGGTTCTGCAGACTCATCAGCTTCTCTGCGTGTTCTCTCTCCTCCTTAGACTGCTCGAGGAAAAACTTCGCAAAATTGGGCAAAGACTTGTCATCCCTGTCAAAATAATAACCCTGGAGAGAAGAAAAGGCAACCATGAACCCTTATCAGAATCAGAATGAGCTTTATTGCCAAGTATGTTTACAAATACAAGGAATTTGTCTTGGTGACAAAGGGAGCATAGACAGATGATAAAAATATAAACATACATAAACAATATGTGTATGTACAGCATGTTATATACAAATGTTAATAAGCAATGCAAGTATGAAACCCTTGAAGACTCTTCATTATAATAATACAGACCTAGTCATAAGTGATCCCTCATATAATAAATGTGTGCTCTCTCACCATGGACAGGTAGACGTATGATGCGTACAGCTCCAGGTAAACCTGTCTGTTAATGGCCGCCTCACACTCCTGATGGAAGTTCTGCCTCACCTGAGAAGAAGCCATGATTCTGAAACACATCAAAATAAATAAGACATACAAATGTTTCATTAGTGATGCAAAATATATATTATATAATCATCATTCATCATATATATATATATATATATATATATATATATATATATATATATATATATATATATATATATATATATATATACACACACACACATTAATACACACACACAAATAAATAAATATATAAAATATTGAATTGCATAGAATTCGTTATTTTATATACATAATGCAAAGCATGGATAGCAAGATTCAATACTATGTAAATAAGTAATAATGTGTGAACACAACAGCCCTGTTTATTGAATATGAATTGATGTACTTACCCTGAGACAATGAATCCGTTACCAAAAACACGGAGATGTACTGTGCAACCCACTCTTGTTTTCTCAATATGCCCTTATAGTTTAAAACACAAGATCTAAAGAGAGAGCCAGAAGTCGCGTGGAGTCCGTTAATGATCAGACGTGCACGAATTATGGGGGTGATGGCATAAACATGCACGGGCACGCGCGTAATTCTAGCCCGTAAATAAATCACTAGAGACACTTTTCAAAATAAAAGTGCTGATTATTTTTTAAAACATACTTGTGTGATTTTTAAATACTTTCAAAAACATAATATCTACACCAAAAATCGTGTATTAACTCTTTTAAAAATACACGAGATATTCCAGTCCACCTGATGTCGCTGTTTAATGTAGAAGGCTTATAACATGAATATTAATTAATTCGTGGTGACGTTCTTTTTAGGAGCGTCCAATCACTGAACATTGTTATGCATAGGACACGCCCCCATGAGCATTCGTTCATTCGCCTGTGGATTAGCGACCGCCTACTGACGGATGCCTTTAAGCCAATCAGTTTGGACTACTGACAAACGTCACGTCGTACCGTATTAATATTCATGAGCCAAACATTCAACATAGACCAGACGGAAAAGCAACATCCGATTAGTTTAAAATGAGTAATGGATTCCAGCTCTCAGCATCCACCTTGTACTGTGTTCTTTGATTTAGAGACAACTGGTCTGGGTATGTGATTTTTTTAAACCGATTCCTTATTAACCATGTCATGAGAAATGTGTAAACGATTATGAATGAAGCTTTCATGTTCGTCTCTGCTCAGTTTTGACCAGAGGTGTAGTGGTAAAAAAAGAGGTGGGTAAACTATTAATTCTAGTGGACCACGACGTGGTCACCCGGTAAGGTGGGCCACTGCCTACCGGTGTATGTGTATCGATGACATTGCTTATAGGCAGGGCTCGACATTAAGCCTTTTCATACGCTTGTCCTTCGGACAAGTAAATCAGTCATTCACTTGTCCGAGTAAAAAAGTTCCTTGTCCAGATTTTTTTTGTTGTTGTGCGTGTTAATTTATTCTGAAACTATATTCTCATCAGTGTTCAATCAGCTTTGATATTTAAATCGGCATATTGTAATATCTGCACCTTTAAATGGCATACCCTCCCCCAATATTATTAAATGTATGCTTCATCTTTCATTTTAATTTCCTAAATTTTATCAATAAATTCAATTATTTTGAATAATAAGACACTATAGGGCTGTTACCCTAGGTAGGGAGGAACGGGAGGGGGAGGGAAAAAATCATTTACACTGAACAATTACAATTGCATAAAATAATGTTTTGAAAATAAAATTGATTTAAATATACAAATAAGAAATGTAAAGAATGATACTACTTTTAAACATAACACTAAAGTCATTGATTCATTAATTCAAACGATTGAAATTGATTTAAATATACAAATAAGAAATGTAAAGAATGATACTACTTTTAAACATAACACTAAAGTCATTGACTCATTAATTCAAACGATTCGTTTAAACGGTTGATTCGTTCAAAAATGAGACGGATGTTAATGAATGGGTCATTGAATCTTTGACTCAACCGATTCGTTCAAAATGCTGAATCTTCAGTAATGAAAACAGTGATGTTCCTGTGTGATGCGCCGTGGTTCTGCTGTGATTTTTGTTTGGAACTATTTTCGCTGCTGAAACAGAACATAAACAGCCAATATTGCATCTAAAATGTAAGTGACTTAATTTTAACTGTTTATTGAACTGTTGTAGGAAATCAATATCACATTTTCAATCGTGGTTGTGTTCAGGAAAAATTCTTGAGGTTGCTTAACATATGTTACAAATATAAAAACTCCACATTTAGATGTTTTATAGGCAGTATGTTGTTAACTGAGTGTGTGTGTGTGCTGCGCTCATGTGTGTAGATTTCTCCTCGAGAGGCTGCGCGAGCGTCAACAGTGCAACTTTACCGTCAGTAATAGTCAACAACACCGACAGTATGCAGCGCAATATGAAAGAGTTCGTCTTAGGTTTAACAACCTATGAAACTAATAATGAACATTATGAAACTAAAACGACATGAGCTTAATTGAAAATGTCTTAGGAACTACAGGCTATTTAGCGGTGGATAAACGCAATTTAAAGGTGGATAAACGCACTTTGGAGGTGGATAAACGCTATTTCCGAATATTGGGAGGTGCATAAACGGCGTTTACGTGCGTTTAGCCTCCACTACATCCCTGGTTTTGACAACAAAAGTTACCTATGGCTTGGTAACATCATTTTTAGGAATCATATTCTCAAATCCTAGTCTATAAAAGTGTGCAGGCTCATCAAGTCTGCATTTATTTAATTAACAAAGTAATATTGTGACATATTACAATTTTAAAAAAGGGTTTTCTATGTGAATATATGTTCAAATATAATTTGTTTCTGTGATCAAAGCTGAATTTTCAGCATCATTTCTCCAGTCTTCAGTGTCACATGATCCTAAAGAAATTATTCTAATATGCGGATTTATTATCATGCAAACAGTCCTGCTGCTTAATAATTTTTATAAACTGTGATATTGTTTCAGGATTCCTTGATAAATAAATACACCATTTATTCAAAATAGAAATATTTTCTAACAATATAAATCTTTACTGTCACTTAAAAAAATAAAAAAAAAATCACACATACTTGCTGAATAAACAAATTAATAATTTAAAAATAAATAAATAATAAATATTACTGACCCTAAACTTTTAAACTGTAGTGTATAATGTTACAAAAGATTTCTATTTTAAATAAAATTCTGGTCTTTTTAAAAAACGTTTTATTCATCAAAGAATCATGAAAAAAGTATCACAGGTTATAAAAACATATTAAGCAGCACAACTGTTTCCAACGTTGATAATAAATCATCATATTATACTGATTTCTGAAGGATCATGTGACACTGAAGACTGTAATGATGCTGAAAATTCAGCTTTGATCACACAAATAAATTATATATTTATTTATTTGCTATAGTTTAAAAAATGGTATTAAAATATGACAAGAACATCAAATCAGTGGATATTTGACTGGTTTTGTCAATTTACACTCTCACACATGAATTGTTGAATATCTGCTGTTAATTTTCAGCATCATTACTCCAGTCTTCAGTGTCACATGATCCTTCAGAAATCACTATAATATGATGATTCGATGCTCAAGAAACATTTATGATTATTATCACAGTTGAAATCAGTTGTGCTGCTTCATATTTTGATTCATTTTTTTCAGGATTCTTTGAAAGTTCAAGAGAAAAGCTTTTATTTAAAAAAGAAAGTTTGCATTATTATAAATGTCTTTACTGTCACTTTTGATCAATTTAATGTGTCATTTCTGAAGAAAAGTATTAATTTCTTTAAAAAAAATAAAAAAATCGTATTGACCCCAAACTTTTGACCGGTAGTGTATAATGTAACCTTTTGCATATGTTCTGAATCTCCAGACCGCTCGTGTGATCTGGTCCAGCTGGCGGCAGTGAGTGGCAGTCACACTTTTAACCTCTTCATGGTTCCCCGTCGGCCGATTCAACCCAGCGCTTCCAGGATCACAGGTTTCAGTGTGAGACGCCAGCGTCTGTTTCTCCACCACAGGCCGCTTCTCACCAGCTCTCTCCGAGAAGCCCTGGTCTCCTTCATTACCTTCCTCCAGATGCTGGGTCGGCCGCTCCTGGTGGGTCACAACATCCGCAGGTTCGACTGTCCTGTGTTGGCCAGAGCTCTGGACGAGTTCAGCCTTAGGTCAGACTTCCAGAAACACCTGGGTGGATTTGTGGACACTCTTCCGTTGGCCCGACAGCTTCTCAAAGACAGTGGCCTTCAGAGCTTCAAGCAGGAGAACCTGGTTAAGAGCCTCCTGGGAGTTTCATACGCGGCCCATAATGCTCTAGAGGACGTGCAAGCGCTGCAGAGACTCTACTGGGCCCTCAAGCCCACGGCCAATCAGATTCAGCAGCACATTTTCACTCTGGACTCATTGGCTGCTGCATCTGTCAATCATTAGGAGCATTATTGAATGTGCTGAATATGATCTCTTCAGTAAAGCACTGGATATCACGAGAGAAGAAAGAGCAGAGGAACATGTGGATGATTTACATATTAGAAAATGTCCAGACAAACAATATACCAATGTACAAATTTGCTTCACTTGTTTGTTTGTTTTTCTGAGACCAGCATGATTTGAACTAAAATTGTACTCATGTTTTTTTAATTAATAAATATTTTCATTATGTATTTTATATTTAAATATTAATATTTGTTTATTTTCCTCTGATTTTGGGAAGAGGTCCTATAGAGATCAACTGTTAACCTTTATTTGCATATCAGGACTAGATCTCTTCTACTGTTAGTATCTCTTCTATTAGTTTTCTAATAAAACTTTCAAAAATGTACTTTTAATGTGAGTGTATAAAACCACATCATGTATAATATAGAGAAGTTAATGATTCAATTTCAATAGTGAATCAAAATTTACATAATTTGAATAGCTTTAGACAATTTATTTAAGGCTGCAATTCTTGTATTTCTAAAAGCTTTGTTATACATCTTGTTTAAAAAATAATAATAATATATATATTTACACTGCCGTACAAAAGTTTAAGATTTTAAATATTGTCGAAAGAAGTCTCTTCTGCTCACCAAGGCTGCATTTATTTAATAAAAATACAATAAAAATAGTAATATAGTGAAATATTATGAAATAACTGTTTTCCATTTGAATATGTTAAAATGTAAATTATTCCTGTGATCAAAACTGAATTTTCAGCATCATTACTCCAGTTTTCAGTCACATGATCCTTCAGAAATCACTATAATATGATGTTAAAATAAAAAAAATTATAATATTCTAATATTTCTGTTAAAAAAACATTTCTGATTATTATCAATGTTGAAAACACTTGTGCTGCATGATGCCATGATATGAACTCCAAAATGCATTGTTTTATGAAATTTTACTATCATATCCTATTTGAATTTCATCCAAGAGGAAACAGAAGGAACAGAAATATGACGCTACAGTATAACTGTGTTAAAGTAAACAAGATGATCCAATAAAAGACATGGTCAACAAGCCTTTAATTACCTTTGTAACCTTTGTCTGAGAAACCTGTTGCATAAGTTTTGGCCATAAAAACGGGTCAGAAATGAGCAGGTGAAAGATTACAGAACTGTTATTTATTAGAGATTATTATTACATACTTAGAGTTCCTCTTATCAGACACATGCTCCATTACAGCTCAGAAAGTGCCATTCATTCACTCACTCGGACTCTCGCTTTAGCCGTCCAACACATGCTTGATCCCATAACAATTCAGAATAACACAGCTCCAAAAATATAGAAATAATCCCAGAGGCCAACAGAGTTGAGGTCAGGCTTCTGGTTTTAGATGTACAAATCTGAAGAGGGCACTAAAAATACAGTAAACAAACATCAGGCTGCCGGTAATTCCCAGCATCCTTTGTGCTCTAGTGCAAATAGTAACTAACTACAGCAATAAAACAGAACCACAGATCAAACCATACAGTAACTAATAAGGGAGAATAAAAAACGTTAATAAAGTAAGTTTCACATGTATTAATACCCTTTTTCAGGTTGCAGGGTTATTTTTAAAATCAGTTGCACTGGTAATCAAATCCCAAAACTTGTGTCTGAACGTACTTAATCAATAAACCCATAAAACTGTTTCACCGTGGAAGTTCTTCATGG
>CM070842.1:26531658-26681658 GCA_036326025.1 Chrosomus eos
CTGACCGCGTGAGGAACCGGACAAGAGTCACGCGGTCAGGCTTTCACTCGTTGGCGAGAGCTAAAAAGCAGCAAAGGATGCAACAGCGATGCTGACCTGGCGTTCTTGTTGATGGACAAGTAGACATCTTCAGAGGCTTACTGTGGCTGTTCGATGTCCGGCGCTTCCTTTCTACTGAACAGGTAATAATGTCAGAAAGACAGTAACGTTAAATACAAATACTCTACAGCGACTCTAGGGGTCAATTAATCACATGTACACACACACACACACATCAATCTCTAGGCTATTCATCTAGTTATCTACCGTTACCTGCATCAGAAAAACGTTGGTCTTCGGAGCCGCATCGAGACCCAGCGATGACAGTGTAACCTGAGGGAGGGGCGTGGCCTCACAATTAGAGGAATGATTGACATATGCCATATTTATTTATAATTAATAAACCATTATTTTTGCTGAAATAATAATACATTGAACCGTTTTGACAGTGTATTTTAATAAACCATGTTAAATGTGCAATACACAGATGTTTAAATATTACACCGCTATTGACCAATCAGCAACAAGGGCCAGAACTGCCCGTTTAAAGAGGTCATGAACTGGATTATTTTATTATTTTATAATGTTTCCTGGGGTGCCCTTATAATGTTAGTATGATTTCTACATAAAAAAGTGTCATAATTTAGAAATAAAAGGCATTTTTCCAAGCCTGATTTAAGCCTCTGATATATATAGCGGCTACTCAATCCAACGATTCCGCTGAGAGACTAAGACAGGAACTTTTTATGCACTTGTGACGCACAAATAAAACATCGTTGAAGAAAAATAACTTTAACTAGCTTTTCTTTGTTACACACTCATGTTTCTTGATGGTACATGTTTAGTGGTCAACAAAGAATATATTGTCCCTGCTCACCCCCTCTCCCTATCCCAGTCAGTGAAGAGGGGACTAATATTCACATTCCCACGTAATCCTGTTTTTATGTCTGCATCAATATGCTATTCTAACACATATTATTCTGTTGTGTTTCAGAACATCCACGAGTGGAACCGGAGACATGACTGCACTGTTTTTGCCTGGTTTATTCGGCACACCGCAACAACAACCAAGATTACGGGAGTGCCCTCTAGTGGTCATCAGGTATTGTAACATCACATCACATACATTACACCCGTGACCCCCCACCATGTTCACGTGCCAATCAAAAACATTAACTCTTTCATGTCTACTACATTGTCTACTACATACTACGGTTCGACGTGTGACCGATTGAGATCACGCCAGGGAGCCAGTCATCTTCACCAGCCGGCAGACACATCGCTGCCCCACCCTGGGTACGTCTGTAGTGCCTCTGCACACTGAGTGGAGTGGAGCATGTTGTTTATTTTATTTATCTGGTTTTGCAATCCGAACGCACAGAAAAGGAAGGAGGAACTTCTACAGGTGACTCAAGAAAACCAGGAGATCAACCAGCGAATCCAAAGGAGAGACGACGTCGCACACTATCCACGAGGAGAGACCAACAAACAGGTTTGATCCTAATTCACACTTTAAAATGCGGAGCTAATTTCTTCTTCATTTACTCGCCTTCATCATGTTTCCAACCCTTCTGTGAAACACAATAGCACACATTTTGGATGCTCACGCTGCTCTTGTTTGAAGTCGCATGTAAATAAGTAAACGGTGGCAAAGTGAACACATTTAAAGTGTGCATGAAATGAAAATTCAGACTATTTTGTACGTATGCTATTGTGATTCATCCATGCATGTTTCTTTTCCTAATTTTTTATTAAAACTAGTGCTGGGCAACAATTAATTTTTACGAGTTTAAATGTGTGTGTACTGTGTATAATTATTTTATATATATATAAATATGAATAAATACACACACACATACATGTACATATTTAAGAAAAATGTGTTATTTATATATAAATTATGTATAAATATATATACACTGAATATAAACAAATGTTTCTTAATTATATACATGAATGTGTGTGAATTTATATATACAAAATAATTATACACAGTACACACACATATATATAATGTAAACACAAACTTTTATTTTGGATGCGATTAATCGTTGTCCAGCACTAATTAAACCATCTATAAAAACTCAATCTTCCAGTGAAATGAGGTATGCTGGATCATTTAAACTCCGCCCCTTTCTTATATCTAACACAAGCCTGCGTTTAGCCCCGCCTCCTCAACAGAGCCACGCCCACAGATCAATATTCAACCAAACAACAATTAGCTGATGTAAACAAGTCCCCATCCCGCTTCTTCCCAGATAACCTGCATCACTCAGATGTACAGAAAAATAAAGAATGTGTCAGATTCATTGCGACATTAAAGCTTTTTTTCCTCCGTCACAGAAACCAATAAAGGTGGTGAAGTTTTGTGGCCGGAGTCAGCGGTCGTCCAGCGGGGTTGAAGATGACAGCGGGGAAACCACAGAAGAAGAAGAAGAACCCTAGCCAGCAACATCAACTCCACACCGAACTCTGGTTAACATCGCTCTATTACTGGAACTCTGGGATTCGTTGGTTCAGAGGCTGAAGAATAGAAATGCAATGTATTAAAGATCTCAAAACCAGTTATCAAGACACTCTGACTGAACAATAAATGATTGAGAACTTGAACATGAAATGAACCAGACTTTACTGTGTGTGTGTGTGTGTGTGTGTGTGTGTGTGTGTGTGTGTGTGTGTGTGTGTGTGGTGTGTGGTGTGTGTGTGTGTGTGTGTGTGTGTGTGTGTGTGTGTGTGTGTGTCACACACTATAACACGGGGCTAGTTGTAACACACTTGTTTTAGATACTTCCACACGTGCCAGCATGACGAAACTTAGTGTATTTGCAGTTGCCATGTCAACACTATAAAAAAATTGCAGCAAAATACAGAAATCTTTGGAAGAAATCGCGATTGCAATATTATAAACAAATGGTTACATGAGTCAACTTGGTTCTCAAGGAAAATGCACACACAGATTAGTGATAATGCTGAAATGTGTATTTCTCAACTAGCAACCACAATTAGGATTGATAACACAATAATCAATAAAGACATTAATAATGCGAGTGACGCAACAGCTAATGTCGAGTTATCCCAATTAATGCATGAATTTAACAGCATTATTTAAACTCTGTTACACATGTGTGAAATTAATGCGGGGGGGAAATACTCTAAAGTAGGTTTACACAAACTGAGAACGTCAAAAAGCGTAAAGGTTGTGCTCCTCGTTCCCTTTTACAGCTCTGTAATCTTACTGGATGACAACTAGTGTGTCGGTTTTTATTTCTCAAAGGATTTATTTTGACTTAATACCCCAAAAACAAACAACTGAGAACTTTATCAACCTGTGAAAATGATCTTACACCACCTCACTAGTGCAGAACATCCATCATCCACTGGATGGCAACACAACCATGCTGGATAAATCCAATCTCCCTTCACTTGCTGAACACACGAGAGGAAACACAGAAAGCATGTCAGCTGGTTATGGTTATGATTGCTTCTCGGAGATGACGGAACAATCATGCAGTTGCATCTTTATCAAGAATAAGTTTGGCCTCCTGTTCTGGTGGATGGGATTATTTAAAGCATTTATTAAAAGCGTTTTTCATCATAAAAGTCTCTGTCACAGTGAAAAGATCCTGTTCTTCTTTTCATGCATAACCATAAAACATCACGAGGTGCAGCATGGAAATGCATAATCACCACAAACGGAATCGTGGTTATTAAAAACCTAGTTTTGCATGACGCACCGTTCAAAGGTTTGAGTTCAGTTAGATTTGATAGGCTACTGTGTTTGAAGTCTGATCAGAAATAGCCTAGTAAAAAATGTAATATTGTGAAAAATTATTTAAAATAGCTGTTTTCTATGTGCATATACATATACCTCATAATTTTAGTTTGGTGGGTAAACATCAGAAATGTACGGTCAGTGGATTTATGACATTAAGTTTGTTTCTTATTCATACAGAATATAATTTACATCTCCAACTTTATTCTTTGCCATTTGTAAATAAAATGGCCAAATTACTCAATAAGTGTTCATTTTGGACCCTGCAGCTGTCAGAGAGAGAGACAGATCTCATAGGAACCTGATGATTAGGTCCGGCGGGAATCTTGACCTCCATACACACGCCTATGAGTCTCACATCAACATATCTGCTCACTGAAGCTCATCTGAACACAACTCATGAAAGAAACACATCTGAAGCCTAAATGATGGAACATGCTGGATTGTACCTTCACCTGCCTCAACCTGACCTTCCTGAACTTGACATGTGAACTGACTGCACTCAGCTGCACATGAGAGTTATTAGAGAAAAAGAATGAGTAGAGGGTTAGTGGACTGCTCTGCTGAAATCATCTCGAATGCATTGCACAGCCGCTCACCTGATCACTCTCTCCTCCTCGACCGCGCTTGGCTTCTGGAGTTCCTCCTTCACTCCGGATGACCTTCGGCTTTCTCTTCTTCAATGCGTCTGAGGACATGACTGAGAAATTAAAGAGATCAGAATGAGCATAAATCAAATCAGAAGCCATGATTTACAATATATATATACAATTTGTGAAAAAATAATAAAATCTCCTGGAAAAAAATATGCTTTTAATATATTACTACTACAATATTTCATAATAAAGCTGAGGACATTTTAAAAGATTAGGCTACGAAGGGGAAATTAAGAGTTAATTTCTAAATCACTTATATTAACACAGACTATTTTATGTAATTGTTATATTTAATCTACTTTAGCGTTGTTATTGTTAGCTAAAACTATTAAATAGTTTAAAGCAACTAAAATAAAGCTGAAATAAAAATAAAAAAGCATTACACTAAAACAGCAATAAAAATAAAGTAAAGCTAAATAGAACCATTTAAAAAAAATAAAAACGACAATGACGTAGCAAAATTAGTAAAACTTTAACTTATAAATTAAATATTATAAATTATATTTATTATGTATTACTTTAGAAAATGATATCATATATTCATAGCTAGTTCAGTAAATATGCTATCAGGTTAGCTTCTTGATGAAGTAACAGCAGATTTAATTTGTATTTTAACGCTCGAAATGTATCACGTTGTGTTTAGATTAGATTCACCGATAAATCTGGGAGGATACAATCTCAACTTTCAACTGCTTTAGTTTTATCCAATTTGTATGTAAAAATTAAATTACTAAATTGTGTCATTCAAACAGAAAGAATGCGCAGGCTGGATGCGCAGGCTACACTTCCGCTGTTGGATTACATAATAAAATATCTCAATACAAGACAAAAAGGTCCGAGCGAAAAATATCTATTCCTCATCAAATGAATGACAGAAAACATTTCACATTTAATTTAAACGGCCGATTTACATTTAATTCGTTTAGATTGTATTAATGCTGACTGGCTATTTTTTTAATAGCCTACAATTTCAATTACTTGTAACTACATCATTTAAACTATGTATCACAAAACACAGTGTTATCTTTATTTAGATCAAATCTAAGATGCAAGAGTTGTAATTTCTGCTTCTTCGCCACCGGACTTTTAATTTGGAATTAAAGCTGTCTTGAAGGAAACCCACCTGTGAGGAAGTTGCTTGCGTTGCTAAAACAATATTTACATTACTACATTTCAACCTGGTCAACGTTCAACGTCCCTACGCGCTAATTAAATGAATGCAATTAAAAGTAAGTGGTCGCTAAATTTTATAATAAGATCAAATTATGATTAACGTTATACAATTTAGTTCATGTGTTAAATATAGTGTTTATAGCCTATGCAGTTTAGAAGTGGGCTATGTTATCAATAAAATACTATTATAATAATAATTATGTGTTTGCCTCATTAAGTACGGTATGAGCATTTTTCAATGTTCAAACACGAAGAACCCAGATAAGTAATGATAGTAATGATAATGATAGTTTAATGATAGATCTCGGATGCATACTACACACTACATATGCTACAATGTTTAGTATACAACTAACGTTAGTGCACACTGAATAGGACTGTATCTCATAATGCAAAATACTTGACCTTACATTTACAGTGTTACAAACAGTGTTGGTGTAATGAATTACTAATCTAATTACTGTCATTTATTTAATTACTTGTCCCTTGAAAAAGGAAATTAAGGGATTACTAACTTTTTCTGTAATTTAATTACAGTTATTCGATGTAATTGCATTAAATACTGTATAGACTACAAAAAATTTATATAAAACAATAGTGGATTCAACATCAAAATGTATTTCCCGTTAACTGAAGCTTATTTCAGTCAATTGCCAAAGCAACATTTCTAATTTTCATTTAGTTTTCATCTAATGTTTCTATTTTATACTTTTATACTGTATACTTTTATATTTTATAAGTTTAGTGTATACTTACTGAGGCTCTGTAAAATTAAATTATACCTATTGTTTTTTAAATTATACATATTCTTTATTGTTTTAAGGAAATAGTGGGGAAAGACAATATTCAGTTAGTAGTAAGCTACTAAAGCTAGAATTCCATTCTGAATAAAGGCATTCAATATTTTGCATGGTTTAAACCTCATAGGTGGTGTCTTCACTCCTGATGCATTATGGGTCAGTGGAGGCCTGTGTCTAACCTGAGAGATCGGGTCTCTCGACACCCTCCTGTGGTTGTGTTCTTCCTCAGTCTGCTGATCATCTCCATAACCTTCGTCTGCACTGGACTTTACTCGCAGGATCACGACATCAAGAACCCTGACATAAGCGTAGTGAGTATGACGATCACTGCTGTAACGTTTGGGTTTTGCAGTTGGGTTCTTCTTCACGGACTAACGCTTGTTTTCTAGGACTGGAACACGGTTCTGGGTTCTATTGCTGGTTTTCAGTTCTGCACACATGTGAACGACACAGATGCACCGCTGGAGGAAGACTCTCCCCGAATGGTGGAACATCCAGATATGACAAATATTTCCATGAGCACTTCTCATGTTTCCTTACTGGTGCCGCTGGTGTTTATAGGGACGTCCCAGATGATACTGTCATTAGTGTCACAATGCTGGGCAGTCAGCTGGGCATCAAAGGTGTGCATGTATGAGATTTTTGAATTATTTACATAATATAATATTTGTATATTAATTTTTTTATAATTCATTAAAAATTTTCATGTAATTTTTATTCATTTTGTTATGTGCTTTTGGCATATTTATTATACATATACATTGGTATATACATGTATATTAGTGCTGTCAAATCAATTAATCGCATATAACAAAGGTTTGTAAATAGTGTGTGTGTGTGTGTGTGTGTGTGTGTGTGTGTGTGTGTGTGTGTGTGTGTGTGTGTGTGTATATATATATACATACAATATATATATATATATATATATATATATATACATACACAGTATATATACTATATATATATAAATATTAACAAACTTTTATGTTAGTTGCGATTAATAGCGATTAATCGATTTGACATCACTAATATATATATATATATATATAATATATATATATATATATATATATATATATATATATATATATATACTTCTGAACTTCTGATTATGTGCACGTCGCATTCAAGTGCTTCTTTGTTGTCGGAAAGAACAGAAATCATGGACAACACCAGGGGGGTATTGCACAAAAGCAAGATAAGGGATTAAGCTGGGATTTTCCAGTTATCCTGGCTGAATTTAGCCCTGACTCGGTTGCATGAAGGGAGGCTAAATTAATCTACATTAAGTTACTATGGAGATTTACACTTTGAAGCTAGCCTGCTCCGGAGCAGGCTAACAACCAGGCTAAGATTAATCCTAGTGATTTATCGGCTAGTTCCTCCCTAAATCCTACTAGATATTAATGTTTTAGTCACTTCATGGTCCTGCATTAAAATACTAGATATAGGCTACTGTCATTCATCTAAGTATGCATACTGTAAATTTTGGGTTTTTATTAAAAAACTGCTGTTCATTTCACTGTCAGAGGTTTGATGAATATATATATTTTTTGAGATTTAAAGCGTTTATTGTCATACACCCAGATTTTCCTGAGCAATTATAACTTTTCTGTCCACAATGCATGCCAACACAGTGCAAAAGAACTATACTATAAAATATTAGAAATAGAATATAGATACATAGACTATGTATATCTATGCAAGTATAGAGTAGAAATGTAATGATTAATACATTGTGTTACCGCACATGTTTTGCATCTTCAAATGACTATTCATGTAAATATGCACTACTTTAATGACAAGACAAGGTGATGTTGCTGTTGTGGAAAAAGGAATAAAGAATAGCAGTCACCACAGCAAGCGTTCTCACATCTGCCATGTTTAATGTTTATGGCTCGCACAACTCAGGTATCAGAATTATCCCTGCGCTTCCTAGTGCTAAATACAACTTTAGAGGGCATTCATGTCCATTTTAAAACTAGGAAACTCAAATTTACGAAAAATCTGATAGCATGTGAAGGCAGCATTAGACTTTCATGTTTTGTTCTTTAAATGTTGTGACTGTAATATAATATATTAAGACATATTTAATGGAGAGGAGACATGGAAATTTATTGCATAAGTTGTTTTGTTTTTTTATATTGCTTTAATGCCAACATAACCTTTCGCATCACAGGGGCTGCAGGGAAAACATCCGTGAACATTTCTCTGCTCCTCCCCACTGATGTTCCCAACAATCAATCTCCTGCTGGGACGAAGAGCAGTCGACCTCTGAGCTGTCTTCACTTCACTGCCCTGACACACGTTCTCCCTCACACTCCGTGAGAAGATTTTACATATATGCACAGCCCATTTTTGTTGTGAATAAACATCCTGCAAGCTAATTTACTGATCTTTCAGGTCACCTCCAGAATGCCCAGTTTCGGAGAACGTGGATAAGAACGCTTCACCTGTCAGGACGGTTGCTGTAGAATCAAACAAGCACAATTCCCCACACTGCTTTGGTCTGGAGTTCAAATCAGATCCACACCTGACGGTCCTGCTCACTAAGGTAGAAAACACACTGCAGTCGCTCAGAATCAGCTAAATATTTCATTAATGAACATATAATTGATTCTTTCTGTTGGAGCTTTACGTGTGGTCAAGTCAAGTCACTTTTACACAACACACTCTTAAAAATAAAGGTTCTTTATTGGTATCAATGGTTCCATGAAGAACCTTTAACATCCATAGAATCTTTCCGTTCCATAAAAGGTTCTTTATAGTGGAAAAAAGTTCATTATTCAAATGTTATTCACACTCAAGTCAAGTCAAGTCATTTATATAGCGCTTTTAACAATGCAGATTGTTTCAAAGCAGCTTTACAGAGATAAACAACATTTAAGGTAACAAAGAATGGTTTGGTTTTATAGCGGTTCTTGAATAATGTTGTTTCCAGCTACATTTAGTTTTGATTGATTCACTTCTGTCGAAATTATCATTTGTTATTAAATTAGGGTCCGCTAAGATGACGCCGTTCTCTTTAAATAGACTTTAAACGCGAACCTGTGATAAACGCTGATGGCGTTCACATGCGCATTAAGAATTGATTCTATAGTTATGTGCGTTTGAATATATGTGCGCAGGTTCGTAAATCGCTACAAACCATGCCTAAACAAACTACTTGTCTTGCCTATAAATTTTGATGCAGAATTTTATTTTATCAATTCGGGGTAGGGACGCGAACTAACAAAAGGTGGTGATTCTTTAAAAATGTCCACTGAATGGTTCTTTGGGGAACCAAAGTTTTTCTTTGGAATTGCTGCATAAAATACAGTCAAAGCATTTAAAGTTTAAGGATCTGGTTAAATTAAGAACTGCACAATTAATCTATAAAGCTTGAGAGGGGATTTAAATTTGAGACAACTTGGGATTCGGACAAAGCTCAAAAGTATTGTGTATTTCTATTTGTGGAATGGTCTGAGTAATTTGATTAAACAAAGTGTTAAAGGATAATTCCGGTATTTAGCACTTTGAGTCTATTTTCTAGTGTGGTTTGGATGAACTAGAGTGGTGGACACAGAAATTTTGGCGATGGGTCCTGTCTCGACTTTTTGACTCTTATAATCACCTCTGAGCGCTTCAGAGTGGCTGTCTATGGGCATGCGCAAACATGTCCTTAAAACAACCCTTAACGTTCGTTTTCAAAACTGTGCAACTCACCGAGTGGTTAGTGGTGTTCGTTGATGTTCCAAAACAAGTAGCGTAGCGAAATACAGTTTCTGTCGTGTTTTATTTGCCATTTTGTAAAATCGCATGATTTCTGTTGGAGGACTCATTGCAATAAAAGACGACAGAAACTGTATTTCGCTACGCTACTACCCTCAACCCCTGTAGTTACCTTATATTACCCAGTACTTTCTTAGGTAAGTACACTGTAAGTACAGGTACTGTAAAATAAAGTGCAACCCAGAAACCTTTTGGAATATTTATAGCTCATAAACAGGAAAATAATGTTGTAAAATTATTCTGTTATTAAACAAATTCGATTTCAACCTTAATGCCGCTCTATAGAAGACAATAGTATCATTATTCAGCTTTATTTAGTTCAATGTTATTCCAGTTTCAGTTCAATAACTGCATCAATGTGTACCATCAAATAAGCAGCATCTAGCTAACCTCTCCACTTCTTTATTGTTTGACTAGGATGAAAAAGCCTTGTGCCGGTATCACCTGTTGCTGGTCAGTGTTGCACTGCTGGTTGTCTGCATCCTCATGAGTCTCTGTGGAAGTTTCTCTACACATTCGTCACGTTCTTACCAGGGGAATGATCTTCAAAAGGTAGTACATACTGTAGAGCTCTGGTTTACTAAAGAACTCTCTAATCTTTAGTATTAAACTCTCTCTGATTTGCATTTTTTCATGATTTTTATTGCATGAATTAACATGTTATACAGTTTATTTTGAAAAGTGTTTAAACATTTTAAATTATTCATAGGCATCGCTGCTGAGCCCATGAGAAACATGTGCAGAACATCCACATTTGAGACTGAACTGGCTGTCAGAACGCATGAAGACACTTGCTGCAGAAAGATATGAGCGTTTGGGTATTCAACAATTTTCCATTGCCAACATGTTGGTCTTGTGCAACTAAGAAATTGCAACCAGTTTTATTTCATGTTTCGTTGCAACACTGTTATGATTATACAAGTGTTAACAATCACAATCCAAAGAATATAACCTGAGACGTATGATTATAATATAACTATACTACTCCAGGAGGAAGTTAAGATTATTGGAAGCTTTCTTTTGACGTCACATTATAATAATTTTATTTAAATGCATTAAATATATATAATTTGTTAATTTTTCTAAAAACAAAATGTATTAAAATATTCCATTGTGTCCTTTCTGCTTGTTTAATGGTATCTTAACATTATTCAGTGGTGGTGCATTCAGTCTTCTGGGCTTTTAATTAAGATACAAAAACTGCACACAAATGCACTTACCGGTTCTTGAGCAACACTTCACAAAATCACTCATTAGCTAGAAATTGGTGAAAGGCTCTTGAAGTGAACACTAATTCACAAAGAAAGCAATGCATGACAGCAAAACATCATCTGGGGTTATATCACAATTTAGCTAAATGTGGCATTACGGCCTGGTTCCACAGACAGGGTTTAGATTAAATCTATGGATTAAACCAGGATTAGGCCTTAGTTCAACTTTTAGGTAGCTTTTATAAACATTTTATAAACTATATAAACATAGCATTTTAGTCTGGGACTAGCCTGTAAAATCAGACATTAACGATGAATCAATAAGTCTGATCATAGAAATATTAAAATGTTAAAGACTGTGCCTTTAAATATAATATTAAAAGGTTAAAATTATCCATTTTTATTTTGTAAAGAAAAAAAACGGGACAAAATGTATAAGTGGTAACATAAATTACAAATTTACAACACGAAACATTCTCCAAACCCCGCCCACATAGACACATTGTCCAATCCAAACACGTAAAAGGAAGAGAGCGTTTTCTTATTGGTTAAAAAGTATGGGCCGCTACCCCACCTTTTTTTTTTTTTTTTACCTTTCTGCGGTTAAAGACTAGCGCTGAAACAGCCAGGTGTGATTTCTTTCCAATATATGCATAAAACACATTAAAAAGCAATACATACTACAGCGCTATGAAATCAATATGTCTGAAGCGATCAAACAGCTTGTTTTATGTTCAGAAAACACGGCAGACATTTTGTCCCCTTCGTCCATTACATACAACTTTCATCATCATCAGCACCCCTTTTTTACCAGCAACGATTGGCTAAAAAGCCTACACGTTTTACACCTTTAAACATAAATCAAATGTGCATTAGTAATCACCTTATCTAACCAAACGCGACTGAATTCATGCTCACCTGTATTTTAATATCACATAAAAGTTGTCTTATCATTATTACCTTTTATATGATTTTAAAACCAATCGCAGCAGACCAGCGTATCGATTAGTCGTGTTGTGCTTTAGCACGATTCCCTCCCCGCGTTTTCCCACGCCACATTCCTTCATGGGCCAGCAAAAGACTTCCTGCTTTACGTTGAATGACGGCGACTTCAACTAATCAGACGCGCCTAATGAGTCAGCGTGTAATGTGATTGGCTGAGCGTGTCGAGGAGGGCGGGGCAAGCTGTGTCGGTGCTCGTGTGTGTTGTTCGAGGGAAAACGCTTGCTGGAGCGATTCGAGGCCTTGCATCTACTTTCTATGAACGAAAAGGGAATAAACACGTTTTGTTTCGTAGGTTTCCTCATGCAGCAGGCAGAAATCGTTGGATAAAAACAAACGGAGTTCGAGGAGTGGTTAAATGGTTTGCATTATTGAAATCACATTTACTGCTTGTGTTACTATAACGTTACAAAGGCTGTTGGTTTTGTAAATGTAGTCGGTTGTTTCTGGGCAGGCCGCAGTTATTTGACCAGATATTCTGTGCATGCTTTATTGTGTGAGCCAGGCGTTAAATGTGATAGATTTAGATGCTGATTTGAGTGCTTGGCGAATGAAAGTGTTAGCAGTTCAGTCTCTGCTGTTGCATGGATCTCAAGGGCCTTGGCAGCATGGGATAGCCTCGCGTGTTTCTCTGTGAATTTAATCAGTCCAAGGACAGACAGTAAAAACCCCACTCACGAGCTCACCTGTCTGGGTCATTATTTAGGCCAGGAGGTGGGAAATTGTGCATTATCATTTTATATAGCAAAAGTATGTTAAGGTTAAATAAATGCATCATGCATGCTAAAGGAAAGGGTATCATTTTGGTGTGGTACATTTGCTGTTCATGTTAATTAACAAAAAAGTGTAGTGTATGACTAAACCCTTTAATATGACTAGGTCTGATTCAAACACAGAATGGCAAATGCTATAGTTTTATGTGTTTTCAACCAGTACTACTAATACTTCTCTCAAATTTTAGGTTATTCTCGCTATAACATACTACTTTACTGTTTTTGCAGTATGTGGTATGCATACTGTGCACAGTATGCAAATTCATTTGCTAGAATGCACTATACAACACAACACTGTGTGGAATCCCACAATGCAATGCACTTGAATCCCATACAAATGCATTGCAAATATATTGTCATCCCATATTCAACCTATTTTCAGTTGAAATTGAACTAAAAATGCAATCTAAGATTATTATTTTCCCAAAAAAATAATGTCACATAACAGTAAAGAAGCACACTACAGTTTGAAACGTTCGTATTGTTGCATATTGCCCATTATTGTCACTATTTAAAAAAGTTTAAATCCCATAGATCCCAGTAAACAGTGTTAATATTCATTTTTGAACAGTCTTTTCTAATGAGTTTGTAAACAGGTGATGATATTACAATTTTGCGTTGGATTTATGGCTAGTTTGTATTGACATGCTTGTTTTTGTTTGTTATCTAGGTGTTGAACAATCACGCATGATTCTCATGAAATGGGAAGAATGTAGAGACGAGACGTGAATACAATAAGCTAGTTTTCTTTTTTAATTTGTTTTATTTTGAGACGATGGCCTACCCAAATTATAGCTCACTAAACCGAGCTCAGCTCACCTTTGAATATCTGCACACAAACTCGTAAGTATCATTTTGAGTTAGTGTTACAAATTTTCTTGCAAGCAACAAAACAAAGATTACATGAAACCTTGTTTTCCATCGGACTGCTAAAAGCTTGTGCGCCCTGACTCAATCAATCAGATTGGAACTTGTGATTTTTAAAAGCGGCCATTTTTGTGTGCCGACATGCATTGCATGGTTCATGAACAGTCAGTAGGATCCTGCTTTTACTTTCTGTAAAGCAGTTTGCAATGACAACATACCCAGAAGTTACTGTAGCATTGATGAGCAAAGTAATGTGCCCATTATTAATGGGATTGCAAACGATGTATGTTTTTGTGAATTGGAGGCCAAAGAACAATTTAGAATGAGGATGTTGCTCTGTTTAGACATGTATAACAATGTTTTAATAATGTAGGAATTATTTTAATATTTTGACAAATACTTGGGTATTTATCGCCGTAAAGGACAAAAGTAACAGTGGCCATGAAAAAGGTAATTTCTTTTGTTGATCGATTCTATTATTGCCATCAGGACAACCCATGAGTTTCTTTTTGGAGCTTTGGCTGAACTTGTGGACAACTCAAGGTACAAACACAATTTTGTTTATAAAAATAAATATTACTGACACTACGGCGCTGTTTTCACCTGGTATTAAGATGTGTTTTGGTCGAGCAGATCACAAGTGGACGACGGTAAATAAATACAGTTGTTAACGTTTTGAGCTTGTCCACTTTCGACACTTCCAGAGGGAGTTGAAAACGCATTAGACCGATTGCTTTCGTAGTGTAAACGCTCATGTGATCGAATGTGTTCAAACAGCCACAAAATACCGTCTTCTCTCTGTAAGACTGGAAAAACAAGTTGAGGAACGACCATTCCTCGAGTGGCCAAAGGACCTTGCTGCAAATCTCCGTCTACTGATCTAATGAGTAACATTATAGGAAGTGCTCGAGACAGACGGGATTCAAACTTTGTCGGCTGGAGACCCAAGTTTGATTTGAAGATTATAAATGTACTAAGCACAATGTTCTCTCACCATTCCTGATTTCTAACACACACAGCTTTCGGCTGGTCTTGTGTCTGTCAGAGCAGAAAAAGAAGCTGATGCTCTCTAAGTGTTTTTACGTCAGTCATATGTAAATTACACAAGCTTATTTCATCCATTAGATCGAAAGATCTGAAAAAACCCTTACATTTACCCGTCCATAGACCCTCCTCTCGAAGAAATCAGGACAGAAGTGGTTAAAAGTGGTCAAAAGAGATGGATTAAAACACCAGGTGTAAACGGCAATGTGTCTCCCTCGTCTACTTGTGATCCGATCAACCAAAACGTACTGGCATCTTAATACCAGCTATATAATGGCTTGTATAATCAAAAAGATTTGCACCGTTGAAGTAAACATCCACTCCATTTATTTTTTACAGAGACGCCAATGCCACACGGATAGACATCTACACAGGTTAGATACAATGGTTTTAACTAAGTTGTAGAAATAAATTTCAACATTTGCTAAAAATCTGTATTATAACAAAATAGATTATTAATATTCATTTGTTACCACCAATCAGAGAAGAGACCCGATCTGAGAGGCGGGTTTATGCTGTGTTTTCTTGATGATGGCACTGGAATGGACCCTAGTGAGTAAAGCAAAGAAAACCAAACCCTTCATTCCACAAATTGCATGCATTTTCACTCAAGATCTCTTACAACAGTTATGACAACAGCACTGTTTTGAATAGGTGAAGCCACTCACGTCATCCAGTTCGGCAAATCGAGCAAACGTTTCCCAGAGTCTACTCACATCGGCCAGTATGGAAACGGATTAAAGTCGTAAGTATCGGTACACTTGGAAACCGATGAACTGCCATTATCTTATGTTTTTTTTTATACATAAAAAAACATCCTGGTCTCTTTTAGGGGTTCCATGCGTATAGGGAAGGACTTCATTCTTTTCACCAAAAAAGACGACAAATTAACGTGTTTGTTTTTGTCGCGAACGTTTCATGAAGAAGAGGGTCTGGATGAGGTAAGAAGTTGATGGCAAAGCATTATACACAAATGCTCATTCTAAGAGAAGAGCAGATTTCTAAATGCTTTTGGCCTGTTCTCGTAGGTGATAGTCCCATTACCCAGTTGGGACGTGAAAACCCAACAGCCTCTGACTCAAGACACTGAGAAGTACGCCACTGAGACTGAACTCATCTTTAAGTATTCTCCTTTTAAGAACGAAGAGCAGCTATTTCGGCAGTTCAAGAAGATCGAAGGACCCAGCGGTTGGTTTTTACAGCACTTTGTCTGAAATTAAATCATTGAGGTTAATCAGATTGTGTCTGGTGAGGCTGTCGTTAAATCTGAGTATTGTGTGTTTGTAGGTACACTGGTTGTAGTTTATAATTTGAAGTTGATGGATAACCGAGAGCCGGAGCTGGATGTGGAGACGGACCACCAGGACATTATGATGGCCGGGACACCCGTAGAGGGAGTGTGAGTCCATACGTTAATTATCATAACCAGGGTTGTCTTATCGTGTCCAATTTCTGCAGATCTTAGCAATAACTCTTAAGTAGGGCGGTGCGATTAACCGTAATTGATTTTTGAAGTAGTAATTGACTGTATATATGGTGTTTTTAATATGCTTCAAGACAAACCATGTGCAAAGTCAACAGCATTGTTGAGTTTTTTTTACTTAAAGGCACACTATGGAAGAATTGTACCTTAAAGGTGCTCCAAGTGATGTCGGGTGACGTCACTTCTTGTTGACGTTTAAAGTATTGTCAAACAAAACGGAGGCTAGCTAGATCCTCCCTCCTCCTCCTCATCCACACACTAACCCCCCAAACCCCACCCCCAAATTCTTCTTGTCGTTATTGGCTGGAACAGTTTATTATGTTTCGTGGTGCGGGTAAGCCCAGTTTGTTTTTGTTGCCGTGTGTGGAGCCTGGGGTGTCTGCAGAGACCGCGTCTTTTTACAGTGTGTTCAGGGGACAGGCAGCTAGCCAATAGTGAGTAGATGTTTGCTGTATGTGACAAAAAATGTTGTGGCCTAAAAAACGTGTGACATCGCTTAGAGCACCCTTAATATAACAGCTTCAAAGTAATTTCGGTGGTAAACAAACTCATAGTAGGGCGAATCATCCTGGTAGTAAAGCTTGGGGGGGACGCCACTGGAAAAACCAGCAATGCAAGTTTGAGAGGAGAGCCCCGACAAATCTCGCAAGAATAACAACGTGCTTTACGGCAATGACGTCACACACATCAACAACAACATCTGAATCACGAAGACACTTGCGCGCATTTCAGACGTGATACTCGACGATGGAAAAAGCAAAGAAAACGCGTTCAGAAGAGACTAGGAAAAGGAAAAGAGAATGAGCCTCTCTGCTTAACCCATAAATAAATGCATCGATCCGCTAGTTTTGTTTGAGTTCTTTAATGGTCTAGTGGTAATCTTTTTTCAAGCGTGTCAGCGGTTACAGGTTCTAAGTTTTTTTTCTCTCATCAAAACTGAATATGTTCATCAGTGGTTACAGTCAAGCAGGGACACGTTTGTGTGCATTTTATTTTGTGATTTTACCGGAATGAATTGAATCTCCGCAACGGCGATATATTGAAGAGCGCGTCCGAGTGAAGACTGCGCGTGCGCCACCACAAGAGAACACTGGATCCATGACACTGATAGCAGCGGACACGTACTCAGATTGAGTTCAAAAACACATTTTAGCGCTAGATCTCTTATTTAAAGGCACACTATGCAAGATTTGTACCTTAATATAACAGCTTCAAAGGGGTAGCGATCAGGCCGTGAGTGCAGAGACGCTCTGCGTGAGTGGTATTTATGACAGTAACGTTAAATACAAGTACTCCCCAGCCACTCTAGGGGTCGCTGTTTGACAAAAATAGAATTCCTGCATAGTGTGCCTTTAAAACTGCAGTGAACCAAAGACAGTCTCAAAAACACGGTGAAATCGCTGGTGTTTCTGACATCACAAACTACCTTATAACCAATCAGATCAATGAGCGATAGTCAACGAGTTGATCTCAGTGAGTGGAGACGCGGCTAATTTGCATATTCATAGAACCGCGTAGACTAAATGAGGCTAGGGTGTCAAGTTACATTCAAGCTACTTTAAGGCAACAAGGAAAAAAACGTTTAAATATATCATTTTGGTGATGAAAGATGAGTTTTAAGGGATACATTTATTGACTACAGGGGGACTTTAACATCCAAATCATCCTAATAACAAGTGAGTGTTGTAAAATGCAGTTTACTGTTGCTAAACTGCAGGACGTGTTTGATATTAAAGGGTTAGTTCACCCAAAAATGAAAATTAAGTCATTAATTACTCACCCCCATGCTGTACCAACCCCGTAAGACCTTCGTTCATCTTCGGAACACAAATGAAGATATTTTTGATTAAATCTGAGAGTTACATCACTGCTACATAGGCTGCCAGGGAATGAAACTTGACGGCCCCGAAAAGTTCGTTAAAAGAGTCCATGTGACTACAGTGGCTAGATCTTAAGTTTATCGAGCTACGAGAATACTTTTTGAGCACAAAAAACAAACAAAAATAGCGACTCTATTCAAGTATTCTCTTTGGGCCTGGAGATTTCACGTAGTGTTATTGCGCAACGCTTCTGGTTGAACGTCACACGCATCACACACACATGACCAGCGTCGGCCAATAGTGAGCCTGCGTGTGACGTATAACACAGAAGCGCTGCGCAGTTACACTACGTCAACAGCTTAGGAGAAAGACACGGAAGAGAAGAGATGGTCGAATAAAGTCGTTATTTTTGTTTTTTTTTCCGCACAAAAAGTATTCTCGTCGCTTGATAAACTTATAGTGGAGCCACTGTAGGCACATTCAATATTTAAACATTTTCTTTAATGACTTTCTGGGCCGTCAAGTTTCATTCCCTTAGGCAACCTATGTAGCAGTGATGTACCTCTCAGATTTAATCAAAAATATCTTCTTTTGTGTTCCGAAGATGAACGAAGGTCTTACGGGGTTGGTACAGCATGAGGGTGAGTAATTAATGACTTAATTTTCATTTTTGGGTGAACTAACCCTTTAAAGATTGTCTTAAGTATACGTGAATAGTTGAGAGAACAGTTTATTGGATCCATGCATTAGCTCTTAAAGTGACAGCAGCCTTATGCCCGGTACACATTGTATGATTTTGGGTTGTCCCAGATTAAAGATGACCAATCGTGTATCCATTGTTCAGTGAGAGGGTTCAAAGACGGCCGTTGTCACGGTCTTGCGACCAAAGACAGACCTAAGATTCAATAGGCGTCGTCATCATCATACAGTCTACATACTGTACATGTCGTACCCAAGATTATTAGATCCATGTCGTACATTGTGATTTATAATGATCCTATAGGATTGCTGAAATTGCACAGTCTTTAGCAGGCATAATATGTCAATAATGATAATCAAACAACAAATGACAAAGGGAAATCACTCACTGATCTTGCCTGAATAACTTAAGTAGATTTAATAAGGATTAATCTATATTAAATATATACAGCAAGACTATGCAGTGATATTTTACATTTGATTATTCAACTTTCTTTTGTAGGCTATCACTTATCTGAATAACACTGTTAGTACATTTTCCTGAAAAACCTAAAACACTTTAATTTAATTAATATTTTCGTTCTGCTTTACTCATTTGTCCTTTTTGTTTGTAATTAGTTACTTTGTTCTTCTTGTATTTCTGACTGTTTACTTGTCATATTTAATTGCTTTGAGGATCTTTTTCTTACATTGGTTAACCTAGTATTAATTTCGATAATTGTGAAATTTCACTGATATTTTAAATTACTCGTATCGTGAAAAAGACTTTGATCATATCACCGACCAATAATAGTGTTAAATATTTGTGATATTTGCCATAATCAAGCAGCACTAACTCGAAGCACACTTAAACCAGCTAGTCAAGATCTTCAGGATTTCTAGAAACTTCCAGACAGGTGTGAGCTAAACTCTACAGAAAGTTGGCCCTCCGGGAGCAAAATTGTCATAAATCGACTGATATAGAGTGGTGTAGGTATGACATCACTTTGTAAGCCAAAACGCAGAAGCGAGTTGCATGTTAACATTGGCGGTTCCCTCGTCCCAAAGTCACTGTTTTTTGGAATGGAGCCATTTGGTTAAATGGCTGAAATAATGTCTGTGGTGAACACAAGCTCAAGACACTTTCACGTTTTATTTTACAACCTAAAATACATCAGTATTACCCCACTCATGATTTTATGAAGCTGTTACGTGTCTTAAAAAAGGCGGTTGCTAACGAGTGGCTAAATGAGTCTGTCGAGGAGATTAAACGTCATCACGCCGAACAGGTAAACTCAGTCCGCTTTTACAGCATCGTTATGCTTATAATTGTGCTCTTATAAACTATTCTAACTCAAACGTTCTGGGAAAATGTTTTAGATGAAAACTGGAAGAGGTTTTGGAGGATTAGTGATGGTGACGTTGAATTTGTGGGACCGTGATCATGATGTTGTTCGTTTATAGCTTTTTACTTCTGGCGACAAATTCATAAAAGTTGTGTTCATTATCTTGATGGACAAAACGTGCAAGTATCATAAACTTTTATTGATCACAGAGCTTGTTTTTAGCGATAATCCAAAAGCCTGTGGCAAAATCCTATTGGGTTTTTGTCGAGGGAACCAGCGTGATGCGAACTGCCGGTTGGCCTATAAAGTGACATCATACCTTTACCAGTCTGTTTCTCTTGGGCTGGCATACAGTGTGGGTTTTTAGCATGATAATGTAATGTTGGATGTATGGTTGTTTTATGAACAGAAAGCCAGAGAGGAGGTCCTTCCGTGCGTATGCGGCTGTCCTGTACATCGACCCCAGAATGAGGATCTTCATTCAGAGTCACAAAGTTCGAACCAAGCGATTGTCCTGTTGCTTGTATAACCCTAGGTAAACGTGGAAAAAATACCAGCTTCATGTTGTGAAAAAGTACTAGTTTTATAGTGGAGCATTCTTGTAACTCACTCAGTGGCAAAAACAATCCCAAATACAGAACAGCCTGTTCTTTTGACTTCTTCTAGGATGTACAGATACACGTCGACGCGCTTTAAAACCCGTGCGGAGCAGGAGGTCAAGAAAGCAGATCACCTCTCGAAACTCGGTGAGTTTAATCCCAGCCCACATAAACAGCTCACACTGGACTTGTATCGCAGGTGGGTGTTAAGGGAAGTTGACTTCGGGCTTTGTGGGTTATGATGTCATTTCCTCTATCTGGTCATTTCTGCTTTTAAACTCCACAAATACTGAATCTCAAGTGTTAGAGATGTAGCTGCTTGCTTTAAAAGCACACAGGAAACAGGCATGTTTGTGAAGGCATCATCTCGCCCTTCCTTTGAAAAAGATTCGAACAGAGGAGGAAATATAAATCGGTTTTAGACTAGATTCTTAGTGAAGTGAGTGTCAAATCTCTTATATTTCTGTCCTAGTTTTTCTTTTGTCTTTTCTTGTATAATGATTTATGTAGTGTGTGTCTATATATATATATATATATATATATATATATATATATATATATATAATACACACAATAGGGGTGTAATAGTATACAAACATGACGGTTCGGTACGTACCTCGGTATTGAAGTTACGGTTCGGACCAGCCGGAGGGAGAAAACAAAATGTATTTTTTAATTAAACTGTTTTTTGTTTAAATAAATTCTACAATAATTAATTTTCTAAAGTATAAAAAAAAAATCTATCTTAGCTAATGCTGTAAACTATATGGGGAAACCTTAATTACAAATTACTATAATATTAAAGGTTATAATTTATCAACAGAGCCAAAATTATTAAATTCAGTTGCCATTTATTTTTTAGATATAATAATCAACGCTCAAATAAAAGAAAGCATGTCCTGATAGGTTTTGCATTACCTTCTAATTCTAAATTTAAAGTTACTTTTCTACTCCAATTCATTTTTGAAATATACCTAATCATTTACACAGTGGCTGTCATAAGCTGTTTTCATGACAAATTTATTTAAAAATACATCGAATAATCAAGACATTACTAACAGGTGAAGTAAATATAATAAATAGGCTAATATAGTTGAAACACTGGTTAAGAGATGTAAACATACCAATCAATCATCTTCTACGCTTTTTACAGGTAGCAAACAGCGTTGCATTGCTGATTTTGATTAATATGTGTGAGGGAGAGAGAGCAAAGAAAGTGCTTCGTTTGAAGACCGAGAGAGAGAGTGCGTGCGGAAGGATGGGCGCTTTGCTCGTTCTCTCTCTCTGTTAACATGCACAGTTGTCATCAACATCACTCATAAATCACAACTGATCAAATAAGGCTTTGGCGGGACAATACATTTGTTTTGACGCCCGACAAAAAAATGTCAATGTAGGAAAAACACTGTATAAATAAATGGTACTTGACTCCTGTATATGTTTGGCTTCCTCTCTAGCGGAGGAGAAGGCACGGGAGTCTGAGAGTAAAGCTCGTGCCCTGGAGTTAAAGCTTGGTGATGATTTATCCAAAGAAGCCAGAGTAAGACCACGACCACCCCAACACACACACAATTCAGACCCAGAACACAACTCTGGACTATTCGTCAATTTATACACTGCAAAAAAAAATATTTTTTTTTGTCTCGTTTCCAGTCCAAATATATAAAAATTCTTAAATCAAGATGCATTTACTAGAAGAGTAAAATGACATCGTTTTTTTTTTATTTCCCCAGAAAACAGGACATAATATCTTAAGTGAGTTGATGCTTAAAAAACGCAAAAATATCTGCCAATGGGGTAAGAAAAATAATCTTAATTTAAACGGAAACAAGATTATTTTTCTTACTCCATTGGCAGATCATTTAGCTTATTTTAAGCAAAATATCACTTAATTTTATTTATTTCCTCAGAAAAAAAGACTTAATATCGAATCATTTTACTACTTTAGTAAATGCATCTTGATTTAAGAAATGTTTGATATTTGGACTGGAAACAAGAAAAAAATACAAAGTAAGAAAAGCAATTTTTTTTTCAGTGTATCTATTTATTAAAGAAATTTGAATTTAGAAGGTCATAAATTGCACTTATGAGTTTGTCGGATGTGCAGGTTTTTAATTAATTTGTTTCATATTCTCATCATATGGTTTCAGGCCGCACTGAGAAAGGCACAGGATTCAGCTGTTGCGTTACGTGCCGAAGCTACTAGAAAACAAGCCATCCATGCATCCAAACAAAAGTAACACACACCCATCCACTCACAAATACACTATGACCTCTTAAAGATGTTTTATAGTTAGAACATTTGACTTTGGTCTAATATAGCCTCGTATCCTTGAAAACACACTATTTTATAGATTTATTTGTATAAAAAAACACAATCTGCATTTTGTCGTTTCAGAGCTTTGAAAGAACCCAAGGAGCTGAACTTTATATTTGGCGTGAACATCGAGAGACGAGACCAGGATGGTATGTTCGTCTATAACTGCAGTCGTCTTATTAAGATGTATGAGAAGACGGGACCACAGCTGGAGGGAGGAATGTGAGTGAAAAATCACACACAGATATTGCATTATACAACAATTGGTGATGCACCGATAGGATTTTTTAGGGCCGATACCAATTTTAACCAACAATTATTGGTCGATTCCGATATTTGTCTCTTGGTCTCTTATTTGAACTTTTGTCATTAGATAGTGTTTTGATCATGTTTTTAATCAGCGAAGTAAAAAAAAAAAAAGCATGCATTAAGTTTATTGCTGCTTGCTCATCAAATCATTTCTAAACATGGATTGGATCCAACAGAACAAAGATACATACTTCACTTAACTTCATTTATTTATAAAGCACTTTACAACTGCACCTGCAGACCAGTGCTGTACATATGAAATAATCAGTTTTAGGTACAGAAAAAAAGTAAACAAATGTAAAATAAAACTGCATATTCTTCACTGTATAAATTCAATACAATTACATTGAGACGTAGCGAAATTCTACTGTACAACAGTAAAATATTTCTGTCACAATTACAAGTAGAAATGACTGGATTCTGTCCGCGTTTTCTGCATTGTGTAAATCATAGGGCCCTATACATATTAATCCTTATGAAAGTATTTAGTCATTTTTTTGTGTTTTGTTGTCTGATTAACATTAAAATGCAGATAGCAGCACTGCATGCATTTCAGGTTATATATGTATAGATGATATATATGCTAAAGCTGATGTGCCGATGGTTGTAAGTTGATCAGAAATCGGCTAATACATCGGTGCATCTCTAGTAACAATAGCATTAACAGTGTGTGTGTATCAGGGCCTGTGGGGGTGTTGTAGGAGTGGTGGATGTTCCCTATCTAGTGCTCGAGCCAACGCACAACAAGCAGGACTTTGCAGATGCTAAAGAATACAGACACTTACTGAGAGCCATGGGAGAATATCTCGCCCAGTACTGGAAGGACATCGGTATAGGTCAGTCTGTGTTTGTCTGTTTGTTCATAACATGCGCACAATATAACATTTTTATAATGTTTGTAATAAATTAAACATGAATTAAATGTTTCCCTCAACAGCTCAGAAGGGTATAGTGAAATTCTGGGATGAATTTGGCTATTTGTCGGCCAACTGGAACGCCGTCCCATCAAATGAACTACGTTTTCGCCGACGGAGAGCCATGGAGATACCGGTCACCATCCAGTGTGGTACGAACATAACCTCACTCTCAGCACCTCACAAGCTTTCTTTAACATGCCAGAAACACATTTATATCCTAAAATCATATTTTGCTCATACTCGGGGTTACTGATCTGATCCTAACTTTGTTTGTTGTGAATGTTGCTTTTAACTGTGGCACTTGTGATAACACAGTAGCCAGTGTTGGGAAAGTTCACTTTCTACATGAACTAGTTCAAAGTTCAGTTCACACATTTTAAAATGAACTAGTTCAGTTCATAGTTCAATCTTCAAAAAATGAACTAGTTCATTTATAGTTCTTTTTTTCCATATGTTGCGAGCTTTTTTTATTATTATTATTGCCACCACAGCCCATATACAACAACAGACAACAATTATTTTATCGACGGGCAGTTTGCCCAGAAATGTAAGATTTTTCCCATCCTCACCGACCTCGTCATGAAACCCGTTTAAATGATCATACGACGCCTCCACACTCACGGTGCGTGTCCACTGGCACGGAGCGAGCGTTTTCAATTCATTCCTATGGAAGTCGAGCTTCACACTCGCGTAGTGCATTTTGGGATTGACAGCGGACCGGAGAAAGCGTTGAGAGCGTCAAAAGGTTGGGCAGTTCTCGACTTTATGCAAATATCAAGCGAAAAACGCGGTCGGCAGCCAATTGATGTGCGGTTCAGGATGTGACGTCTGTTTTGAGATTTTAAAAATATGCAAATTGTGCCGGAGTTTATGCTGGATTTTAGGGATGCTCATTTCGGTTAATTTTCCCGACCGACAACCGCCACTCGTTAATCGATTATTAACCGCTAACTGATAAGATTATATTGGCATTAAATAAGAATAAAATTGACGCGTATCTGTGACCCATTAAAAATACCAAAAAAATATGTTTTTATCAAAGGGTTTATTTTAACGTGCAAAGTGCAAACAGCAGCATACAGAACAGATCAACAACAGAACAGCTTCAAAAACAGGATTCAAATCAAATTTCCACGCACCGGCCGCATTTCTGACAGTGACAACAGAGAAAAACAGAATAAAATAATATAAATAAAAAACATACAATAAGCCTACAATAAATATATATATTTTTCGCTTAAATAATTAACAAATTACGATGCCAAAAAGAAAACACTGAATCAGTTTGAAGTGTTGAAAAACCGGCTTTTTCAGAATACGTTTTTCCGTCAAATAAAAATAGCAGGCCTACCTCAATCCACAGCTTGTCTAGTTTTTATTTTAAAAAGTAGCATTACAGTCTACATGCTGTTGTTGTGTAAGTCTGGAGCGCAGCCTGTGGACTGTTAGACCCGCGGCAGAAAACACTGTCTCCGATGGCACAGATGTTCGGGAACACAGAGATAACGTCTCGCTGGAATGGCCAGCTTCGGGAAGCGCCTTTCATTTGCTTGTGGGTGTTTGCTAAGCAAGTGATATTGCATTGTAGGCTACTTGCACTATTGCTTTATTTTAATACCCCGTAGCATATTTTGCAAGTAACTTTGTCGCCCTTTCTGTCCATAGTAGCTACTACTTTTCGCTCGCTTCATTTTGCTTCCTCAGGGAGAATATGTCTGTTCGCGCGTGTGGTTGCGCAACCCGCATATCGACGCGCCCGCAGTGAGTTAACAAATATTGGCTATATATAGTATGTTTTTTATTTAACCATGAAGCAAAAATATAGATATAAAAAGCTTTAAAAAAAACAACAACAAAAAAAAAAAACGTTTAACTGATAGTATTAATCGGTCAAAAATGTTACTTTCGGTTAACGGTTAAACGGTCAATATGAGTATCCCTACTGGATTTAGTGCGTAAATAATTTTGTTTACAAATTAGACGCTTTGCAGTTGTTATATATGTTAAACAATTCATTTTGGATGTGTTGTGATTATACTGGCTGGGTTTATAAAATTGAAGGGATATCTTTGCTTGGGGCAAAATGTAAACAAAGCTTGTCTATTTCCGAATGTAATCGCGTCCATCTCTGATGATTATACTGTGTGTATGTTGAAAAAAACATAGATTAAACACACTCGCAACAGACACACCCCAAAGCGAAGACGTTATAGCGTTGCCAGCGGCACTGAGCGGAGTTTTGCTGCTATAGTGGACACGCACCGTCACTGCTTTGTCGACGGCGGCCGCGGCGCGACACTGCTGGCTGGTGTTGCCAGATTGGGTGTTTTTTCGCTACATATTAAGGTCTGTTTACGTGTGTTTTCGCCTGGAAGGCTCTATACAAATCTGGCACCCTATTGTACGAAGCTAAACTGAGAGAGCGTGCGTTCACAGACACCAGAATGAACGCGTTCACAGTAACGTTCATCAGGCAGTAATACAGTACGTTCAGTTCACGTTCGCCCAAAATATGAACGCGTTCAGGCACAACACTGACAGTAGCATAATTTTACCTTTTCTACAGTTTATAGTAATCAGCTTATTACTCAGTTTATTAGTTATGGTAAATAAATCATAAATCAGTATATGGTAATTATCTTTTTGCTGCTATATCTTTTTATATTTATATCTAGAGCCAAATGCGCTTCGTTCAAGCCCTTTGTGTTCCATGTGTAACGCAAAGTTGAGATGTTGTTGCCCAGAGAGACAAAAACAATATGTGGTGTCGGAGGAAAAGATCCACGAGAGACGAAAGATGGCGTATTTTCCTCGGGTTTAATAAAATGACTTAAACGTTACACTCATCTGCATACATGGTGATTGAGTGGGAAAAAGCAGACAAACAAACATTCAACTCAAAAGAGAAATAAAAGAAAGAGTACAAAAGTCATTAGAGCGGTTATCTCTTCTCCTCACCTTTCACATCTATTACAGACACACTCTACACACACGCACAGTTCTCAGTGTACCTCGAATTACTGTAAATGCACTAAGTGACTGTTACACATGACAAAGACAAAGCACCACATTAAGAGCTGCAGGTGATGTGGTTTTTTAACAGCAGCAAAAACAGTGAACCGCTAAACACCTCCGAAAACAAGAATGTAGTAAATACAATTATTTTTATTTTTAAAATTCTCAGACTCTCTGCTTTGGCTCCAATATTCTCATCCTTGATGACTATTTGAGGATAGGATTTTTCTTTTCTTTCACTAATTACTACTGATGCCTAGATAAAAATGTATAACTATTGCAAAAAAGCATTGTCTGCACCTCCGTTCAGAAGAAAATATAGAGTCTAGGCATCTTGGAACTTGTATGAATCTAATAACCCTGTATGAATCTAATTTCTTAAATTGTTTTTATCTTCCTGTAGATAAGTGTTTGAAATGGCGTACGTTGCCGTTTCAGATGGATGCTGTGGACAAACGGTACCCAGACAGCTGGGTGTGTCTCATGAACCCGGACGGAACCCAGGACAGGTTAGCAAACTAGACACCAGAAGCGGTCTAACCATTTAAGACTGTCTTTCTTATTGTTTTGTTTGTTGTTCTGCTCCATTAGATGTGACGCGTCTGAGCAGAAGCAGAATTTGCCTGTCGGTGTTTTGAAAAAAGACATCAAGTCGACAGAGGACAAACAGAAAGATCTGTCAGATAAAATCCGTCAGCAGCAAGAGAAACTGGAGTCCCTGCAGGTCTGTCTGTCAGCTCAGCTCTCTTCTGACCTTTTCTCTGTCTGGTTTGGTTAAATTTATACTTTATTTCTCCTAATTCAGAAAACCACAACAATAAAATCAGCAACAGATATAAAACGGCTGCCTCTAGATGTCAGTACAAAACCTACAGAAGAGCGCACGCCTCAGGTACAGTATGGTGTGTCTAGATGTTTGTGGATGAATCGCACACCAAAAAGTTACATTTCTCCCCAAAAAAAAAAAAATCTGCAATATTTTCACTGAAATTAAGCACGTTTTCAGTGCAAACTTGCAGTTGTGAGAGAAAAAGTCCGAATTGTGAGAGAAAAAGTCTCAATTACCTAATTTTTCTGGTGAAAACAAGCTTCCATATAACTGTGAATATGCTTAACTGTCATAAAATAATGATCCAAAAAATTGGCATAATTTTTTTTTTAAGAGAAAGGGTTAATTTTACCTGGACATGTTTTTGATAGGTTTCAAGCTATTTATTATTCTCTTTATTTTGTTCAACTGTTATAGCCGACCCGCTCATCCCAGCGAGCAGCACCCCGCCCACGCTCACCACCTCTCCCTGCAGTGGTCAGAAAAGCTGTCAGTCAACCGCAGATAACAAAAACTCCTCCCTCTAAACCAACGCCTCCTTCACGACCCACGCGGACCCCACCAGCACCTCCACCCAAAGCGAAGCCGTCACCTGCAGCGAAGGCAACAAAACCCGGCCCCAAACCTGTAGCCCCGCCCCCAACTCCGCCCACAAAGACGCCGGCTCGCAGAAGTGCCATGCAGAGCCGCACTGCTACAGTAAGTCGTCTTACATACATGCTCAAAAACACATACATAAACTCAAACTTTTAAAAGCTTGTGTTTTCACACTTACTGCGCATAAAAATATCGTAACTATTTTATGCTAGCCACCGTCCGCCAAGACTGCTGCCAAACAAACTCCACCCAGCAAGAAAGGAAACATAAAGAAGGGTAGAGTCCAAGAAGAGGAGGAGGAGGAGGATGATGAGGAAGAAGAAAGTGAAGAGGAGGAGGAAGAAGAAGAGGAAGAAGAAGACAGTGCGTCAGAAGAGGATGAACCTCAACCCAAAAAATCTAAGATGGCGGCGTCTGTTCAGGCTCGAGGGAAAACTGCAGTGGAAAAAAAACCAGTACCAGTAGCAGCAGCGGCAACAACACCACCACCACCACCCGCACCAGTCAAACAGACCAACACTGAGGTACAGAATCACATTCACACCGCTTCATTCACACTCAATACAGATTTAACTCATCTGAATTTCTCTCTTAGGTTATCACGAATAGCACTATTGAAGATCTGAAGAAAGATGTGACAAAAAATAATGCACAGAAAGGTAATATATGCATTTCATTTCGGATAGTAAAGAGATGAGTGGAATTGTGTGGTTGAGATCTAATCAGTGGTGTGTGTTGTAGATAAAGGCATGCAGGTAGAGGCAAAGGTGAACGGCGAGTGGTTCACGGGTCGTGTAACCGCAGTAGAGACGGGAAAGGACACTGTACGCTGGAAAGTCAAGTTCGACTACGTTCCCATGAACACTCCAAGAGATCGCTGGTACGTGCACAATCATACACTAATCAATATTTACCACATTTATGACATTACACAAAGGGCCAGATTTACTAAACAGGGCAAATGTAAGAAAGCAATCCCAAAATGGGTGAAGACATGCTTTTTCAAGTGTTAAATAATGGCGCAAATGCCAGTTAATATACTACAGAAAACTGAAGAAAAAAAAAATCATGTTGTATAAAGCATGTTGCGTGACTTATTTAAATAGTCTCCTCCTATAATTTTTGTGTCTGAAAGGGAAACTCTTAGGGGTTGCACAGACTATTCGACTTCAATGGTCTGCCATGACGTTTTTAAACTTAGCATCGACTAGTTTAAAACAGCTTATTGTACAGGCAAGTTAATCGCTGTCCTAAACCAATGCGCTTCTGCATTGTAACGCGCGCGCCACACACACACACACAGACAGTAGCGTGCTCATCACGTGAAGATTGCACACATAATCATTGTTGTGCAGAAATATTTTTTAAACTCTGTTGTGTGATTTATTAATGAAAAAGCTTAAAAACCGAAAAATGTTTGTTCATTTTTGTGTTTGTTTGTTTTCAGGGTGTTTAAGGGCAGCGATGATGTCCGTCTTATGCGTCCAGCTTCTCCAGAGTCACGAAGTCCAGACACCAATCAGGGTCCAGCACGGTCTGTAACTCCGCCCACTGCTGCAGAGCCGGACACGACTCAGAGCGGGCCGAGCAGAGAGACCACAGAAGGCCTGGTGACCATGATGAGGTGTGTTTTGTTAATGATCTGTGCATTGTGTGTGTTTCATCCCTACATTCATGGTTTGTTTTGCACAGGACATTTATATGGTATTTTTTACTCCTTATTTCTGAATCCCTGAAGATTCTGTGAACACTATGAGTGCGTTTTTTGTGTGTGTGTGTGTGTGTTTCATCCCTACATTTATGTTTTGTTTTACGCAGGACGTTTATACGGTATTTTTTCCCTCCGGATTTCCGAATCCCTAAAGATTCTGTGAACACTATGAGCGCTGAGGACCTTGTGGCCTTTCCCATCGTGAGTACAGACCATCATTGAGGTATTTATAACAAGGCTAAATGATTTGAGTGCTCAATTTAGTGTCTTGCGCATTGCAGAAAGAGTATTTCCAGCAGTATGAGGCCGGACTCCAGAGTCTGTGTAACTCCTACCAGACGCGGGCCGAGTCTCGGGCTCGAGCCGTTGAGGAGAAGAGCAGCGGGGCAGAAGCCAAACTACGAGAATCTGAAGAGAAACTCCGTAAACTCAGAACCAACATCGTCGCTCTTCTGCAGAAAGTCCAGGAGGTCTGAATGAAACCCCCACACACACACACACTCACACTCTTACTTGACACTGCATTGACACACATAATATTCCTATATACCGTATATACCCGAATATAAGACGAGGTTTTTGTCCTAAAAATAGGCTGAAAAATTGGGGGCTCGTAGGGGTGTAACGAGATCTCGCGAGACTAAAACATGACGAGATTTCCCGTCGAGTGAAAAGCTGTCTCGCGATTTCTATTACCATAGAATATTCCACCGCTACACTCACATTCGCCTAAACTATCGTTTTGCTGTTTTTATAAAAATAATTAAAAACCATTATAAACTAATGTAAAAAGCTCATCCAGCACGAGTTGCCGTTGGAATCAATGCAGCACGAATCACAGTTCACTGATCGCGTGAGGATGGCGGAGGATTCGTTGCGCAACATAGACTAAACGCCTGATCTTATGTTGTATAATGCACGCTCAGCACCGCTGCTATACACAGAGTATGCGTGATCACGATAGTGAAAGTAAAACACAAGCTCGCTGATGTGCATTGCGCACAAATTAGGCCGCGAACATACAATCGTCCGTCTCCCAATACCCATCACTGGACTGTTTATTTGCGGCTATCGTCTCAGTTTGCACTTCGAATATTGAGAGAGTACTGTAATGTCTTAAAGACAACAGACAAGGGAGGCTCTGTTTCTGAACTTATAATCGGAACGCAAGAACAACTGTGGAGACAAACACACCAGGCTCGTTTCTCTCTCTCTTTCCCGAACTTGTTTTGTGATGGCGCAATAAAGAATCTACCGTCTGATAACTGTTGTAGTTATTGAATAAACATTGGTAGCAGAGGATGGCTGCTGCTGGGAATTACAAAAATCCCCCACCGTTTGACGAGAAGACGGCTTATGAAAGTTGGAAAAATGAGATTGAAATTTGGAGACGCGTTACTGACCTGGAAAAGAAAAAACAAGCCTTGGCAGTTACTCTGTCACTAACGGGCAGAGCAAGGAACAGTGCTCTGGAAATTTCCGCTGAGGATTTGAATGATGACACGGGAATGCAAACACTCATAGCGAAGTTGGACTCTGTATTTTTAAAAGAAGAAAAAGATCGGCAGTACGAGGCCTACACGGAGTTTGACCGGATCACTAGAGAGAGCGGTGTTTCAATGGTGGAATACATCGTCGAGTTCGAACGTCGATACAACAGGCTACGTAAGTTTAAAATGGAGCTTCCTGATGCCGTACTAGCCTTTAAGCTACTTGATACGGCCGGACTTACTGTTAAAGATAAACAGTTAGCACTTACAGCTTGCTCTAGCGTTTCTTTCACTGATATGAAATCAGCCTTGAAAAGAATTTTTGGAGATAACGTTACTTC
Organism: Chrosomus eos; assembly: GCA_036326025.1. Lineage (NCBI taxonomy): Eukaryota > Metazoa > Chordata > Actinopteri > Cypriniformes > Leuciscidae > Chrosomus > Chrosomus eos. Next base: position 26,564,219 of record CM070842.1, read on the forward strand.
ACCACGAGAGGGCGGCAGTGTACTGCAAAACACAGATGGTGACACTGCCTATTACACGAGATATTCAGGAAAACGGGGACACAAGTTTAACACTACACAACAACCCCAAACCATAGCTCAAGGCACAAACCCTCTTGATAAATATGGAAGAAGAACGAAATGTGCAATTTGCCAAAGCACGTATCACTGGGCAAAGGACTGTCCAAATAAAAATGAACATGTAAGACTGACAAAAGATGAAGGACTAAAAGATGACGTTGAAGAATGTAACATCACTTTGTTTTCAAATGAATCTTTGTCTAACACAGAAATTTTCATGGTGGAGGCTTTAGGATCAGCTGTGATTGACACAGCCTGTACAAGAACTGTGTGGAGAAAAATGGCTTGAAGATTACACAAGTGGGCTGCCACAGAGTGAGTTACTGAAAATAGATGACAAACAAAGTGCAAGACCATTCAGATTTGGTGATGGCAAGGTTGTTTATTCCACAAGGAAAGTTACCATTCCAGCAAGGATAGGACATACCAGATGCAAAATAGAGACGGAAGTTGTTCCTGCAGAAATACCAATGCTTTTAAGCAAGACTTCATTGAAAAGAGCAAGTGCAGTTCTGGACATTGCAAGTGACAAAGCAATGATGTTTAAACAACCTGTTAAACTTGAACTAACATCTTCAGGACATTACTGTGTGAATTTGAGAGAAGACAGTCATCCAGAAGAAAAGGAGACAAGTGAGAACAAGACACAAAATGAAAATGAAATTCTTGCTGTGACAGAAAACATGACAACAAAAGAAAAGGAGACAGTCCTATTGAAACTACACAGACAATTTGGACATGCTTCAGCTGATAGACTGCAAAAATTACTGGCCTGCTCAGGTAATCACGATGATGAAAGCAACACAATTCTCAAGAACATTGTTAAAAACTGTGATACATGTACCAGATACAGCAAGCCAAAACATAAGCCTGTAGTGGGTTTGCCTATGGCATCAGCCTATAATGAGACTGTGGCTGTGGACTTACATGAGCTTGAGCCTGGAGTATGGTATTTGCATGCTATTGACCATTTCACACGCTTCAGTGCAGGGAGTATCGTCACCACAAAGAACCCAAAAGAGATAGTGAAGCACTTTATTCACTGCTGGATAAGTGTTCATGGTCCCCCATGCAGATTGTTTAGTGATAATGGAGGTGAATTTAATAATAACGAAATGAAGGACATGGCTGAAAAGTTTAACATTGAAATCAAAACAACGGCAGCATACAGTCCATGGAGCAATGGCCTTGTTGAAAGGCACAATCTGACCCTAACTGAAATTCTGCTGAAACTGAAGAGGGACAACAACTGTGACTGGAAGACAGCTCTAGATTGGGCACTAATGGCAAAGAACTCCATGCACAATGTGCATGGTTATAGTCCCTACCAGTTAGTGTTTGGGCAGAACCCGAATCTTCCCTCAGTCCTCACCAATAAGCCTCCAGCTCTAGAAACAAGTATGAGTAGTTGGATAGCTAAACAAATCACCACACTACATGCAATGAGAACAGCATTCACAGAAGCCGAATGCTCAGAGAGAATTAGCAGAGCCCTTCGTAAGCAACTGCGGCCCGTTGATGACAGATATGAAACGGGGGACAAAGTGTATTATAAGCGAGTAGATTGTAATGAGTGGAAAGGTCCAGGTGTGGTCATTGGCCAAGATAGTGTGGTTGTATTTGTCAGGCATGGTGGAACCTATGTTCGGGTGCATCAGTCTAGACTAAGAAAGGTGGATGACCCACAAACAAACCTGGAGGAGACAGAAAGGGAACAAATGAAAAAAAATGAAAATCCCACATTAACACCAGCAGCAGATCTTAGTGACACTGAAAGTGAAACTGAGGAAATGACACCAGAAAATGATGAACCCCTCAATGCTGAAGATGTCAGTGAACCTTCTGCATCAGTGCTACCTGGAGGTGATAGTCTTTATCAACCCGACACGCCACAAACCTGCTCATCCACAAACTGTGAAGGTCTAAGCCTAAAAAAAGATCAAATAGTTAAATACACAGATAATCAAAGTGGACAAATCCATATTGGAAAAATCCTCAGCCGAGCAGGAAAAGCAACCGGCAAACACAAAAACTGGTACAATTTGCAGTTCAGTGAGCCTGAGGAAACTGCTGGCACGACTGCATCAGTCAATCTAGGACAAATGGACAATGTTCAGGTGATTCCGTCCGAACATGCTAAGTTGAGCACTGACTACAATGAAGAAGATATATTGATAGTACATGATGATCTCTTCACGCATGAAAAAAGTACAGAACTCAGCACCTGGAAGAGAAATAACGTCTTTGAAGAAGTGAAAGATGAAGGCCAGAAGTGCATCTCCACGAGGTGGGTCTGCACACTCAAAGAAACAACTGATGGAGTTGTACGTAAGGCCAGACTAGTGGCGAGAGGCTTTGAAGAAATGAACACTCAAGACCTTCCCAAAGACTCACCTACATGTGCCTCAGAGTCTCTTAAAATGATCATGGCAGTAATATGTCAAAATAAATGGCAGCTAAACTCCATGGACATTAAAGCAGCCTTTTTACAAGGTAAAGAGTTAACCAGAGATATTTACATTCGCCCACCACAAGAAGTGCAGAACAAAGGAACCATATGGAAGTTGAAAAAATGTGTTTATGGCCTAACAGATGCTTCTTTATTCTGGTATAATAGAGTGAAAGATACCATGCAACAATTGGGAGCTACCGTGTCAAAGGTAGATCCAGCAGTATTCTACTGGGTGGATGATTCCTGCAAGGTGATGGGGATTCTTGCGTCACATGTGGATGACTTTATTTGGGGTGGTACAGATGCATTCTCCATAAATATCATTCCTCAGTTGAAAGCTGCCTTTCAAGTCGGACGGGAAGAACATGACAGTTTCAGCTACATTGGAATAGAAGTACATTCTAAGGACGATGAAATACAAGTACAACAAGGAACGTACATAAAAAATCTGCAACCCATCCCAGTGGATTCCACCAGAGCAACACAACGTGAAGCGTCATTGACAGATGATGAGATGGACATGCTAAAATCAAAGATTGGACAAATATTGTGGGTTGCCAGGCAAAGCCGACCTGACATTATATATGACATATCCATGTTGGCATCTAACACAAAGCATGCTACCGTTCAGACCCTGCATTCTGCAAATAAACTTATCAGAAAACTGAAATCAGAAGAGGTCATCTTGAGGTTCCAGTACTTAGGGGAAAACAGTTCTGTTAAATTGGTGGTGTACAGTGATTCCTCAATGGGAAATCTTCCAGACGGTGGCACACAGGGTGGTCATTTCATCATGCTTATGGGGGAAAATGGAACATTTTCACCTATATCTTGGCAGTCAAAACGGATCAGAAGAGTTGTACGGAGTACCTTAGCGGGAGAGACTTTGGCACTTGCAGATGGAGTTGACAGTGCAGTTTTCCTCGCTACACTATACTCTGAGATTACCACTGGTGGCTGCTCATGCATCAATGTGCCTATTGTGTGTGTAATAGACAATCATTCTCTTCTTGATGCTCTCAAATCTACAAAATCTGTAACCGAAAAGAGACTGCGCCTAGAAATCAGTAGCATGAAGGAGCTTATTCACTCTGGAACTATTCAGCAGATCTTGTGGTCAGCCACTAAAGAGCAGCTAGCTAACTGCTTGACCAAAAAGGGCGCATCTGCACTTGGCCTCCTGAAAGCCCTCAGTCGTTTAAACTGAGGTACCTAAGTTATCCTGTTATAATAATAACAAATGCTTATGTTCTAAACTTGAACAGTTTTTTTTTTCATAAAGAAAAAAGGGAGATTGTTAAGTTATGTTTCTTTTACTGCGCATGTGTGAAGAGCACCTTTAATTGGTGAGCGCGGTTTTTTGTTGTGTTTTTTTGGTTCAGTCTGGCGTTCTATGAGAGGTAGAGCGGCTGTTATGTGATGGCGCAATAAAGAATCTACCGTCTGATAACTGTTGTAGTTATTGAATAAACAAACTCACCGCACATTAACCCTATAACTGCCGGTGCAAAATAAAACAGCAATTTCAAAACAATTATAAAGAGTCTGTGCGCTAACTTTGATTATGGTTGCACTTGCACTTATTGTTTGCACTTAATAAGACTTCTAGAGTTCAGTTAGGAGGTCACACACCTCAATCAGAAGTTCTGAAAGCTCTTAAATGTACAGTAAGGTCTGAAGAGACTAATGTGAAATCATACAGGAGAAAAGCCAGTCAATAAAAACCTTTTATTATTAAAAGGTTATATTGTTGTATATTGTTTTCTTTCAATGCATTTGATAATTCATACTCCTAATGCATGTCATTTCAGGTCTACTTAATAAGATTATTAGTTAAAAATTGCAAAATGCACCTGCATACTTTTCCAGTCATGAATCTTGTCATTGAGGATTTCTGTAAAATTGTGCAAAAATCTCGTCTCGTCTCGTTCTCGTGAACCCAATCTCGTGTCTGTCTCGTCTCGTGAGATAAGCGTCTCGTTACACCCCTAGGGGCTCGTCTTATATTCGCGATATAGACAAAATCACGGGGGGAAAGGGAGAAATTTCTTGCCAAGCATTTCGGTGAGCTACTTTATTTGTGTATTAAAGTAAAAAGAAGATTGAAAAAAAGTTACAAAACCCACTTAGAATGGCCAGTTTAAACGTTTAGCATATTTGTATGAGATTATATTTCAAAAGTACCTCACTCTCTCTCTATCTATGTGTGTGCGTGTTTGTGTGTGCGTGCATGCGTGTTTGCGTGTGCATGTGTGTGTCTCTTTTTCCCCAAAAAATGAGTCTGGAAAATGGGGGGTCGTCTTATATTCAGGGTCGTCTTATATTTGGGTATATACGGTAAATCCATTTTGCGGTCTGTTGTCAAGGAAATGAGAATACTGAGCTGTTTAGAATTATCAATGGGAAAATAATGTTTGTAAATTCCTTTGTTCATGTGTGTATTTTGTTCCGCAGGATATTGAGATCAGCAGTGATGATGAGCTGGACGCCTACATTGAAGATTTGGTCACAAAGGGAGAGTGAAACCCTGCATCTCCTCTGTTTTACCGTCATTTTCACTCTACATTTGTGTTTCATGCATACTAAGAGTTCTAGCTGAAGACTGGAGATGATTGCTGGTCGCCGCGTATTCATCCATATATACTGTGACAGAAAAAGCTTCATTGCCAACTTCCACACATTTTTCGATTGGAGACGCCGCTCCGGCCATCAGCTCAGCCCTGGGACAGACTGAACTTGTGGGCTGCAGGTGATGAGGGATTCAAATGGTTTCATAGAACCTGCAGATTCACAACTTTGTTTGATTTAAATCTACATTGAGGTTTTGAGTTCATGTTGGCTGTTTTTTAGGGTCTCAGTATTGTAAAGCTTCATTCTCGGAAGAGTCCTCAGCTGTTCTCACAGCTCGCATTGACTCCTTTCAAAACAGTTCGAAATTTTGAGTCTGAGAATGGGCTTTGACTTGCTGCTTTGTGATCCGTATCGTCTCAAGTTTGAGTTACTTACTAATTCGGTTTCCATTTATTTGGATGTGATGTTCAGTTCGTGTTGTTTTATTTTTAACCTTCCAGTTTCCGTTTTTTGGAATAAACACTGATCTGACGCTGTTAACCTCTTCAGTACCAGTATTTAGTCTTCATCTTTATATCTGAGAATATTTTTTAAAAAGTTTTATTAAAACAGTCCAATAAAGTTTAGGATGCACATTTGGTCTAATGTTTCTGTTTGTTTGGGAAAAAAACAACAACTTTATGGTTTTGACCTGTTACCTCAATTTAGTTTATTAATTTGATGAATACATTCAATAATTAATTGAAATGAAGAAAAAAAAGTATATTAAATATACATGCTTGGCTTTAAGATGTAACGGTTGCATTTTGCAGAGCTGCTAGTACAGTGTAAATATATTGAACAAATGTTGAAATTAAATGTGATGACGTCTACTATTTGATATATATATATAAAGGTATGGAGATTTTTTTTTTTTACACTGTAAACAAAGGTTCTGAAACCGTTCTGAATTGAAAAATGAATATAGTTCCCTAGAGTTTTTTTGTAGGGGTGTAGTTTCAGGAAGATTTAGTTAAGTATAAAAATGTAACTGACAACCTTTATATTAAATTTCTAACCATATTTTTTCTCAATGATGCAAAATGGCATAGCAGCTGAAATACGCAAGGATTAACAAGGAATGATGTAAATTTATGAGGTAACCTTACTTCACAACTTAGTGTATCAATAATCTATTAAATGTAAAAAATAGTACGGGTAAGAATATAACTTTAAGGGACGTGTTACCCACAGCTAAGTTTGGAGGACGAAATCCTTGCAAGACATTTAAGACATGAGCATAATATACTTAAGACAATATTGTGAAATTTGGCATTATAGATCATGAAGCCAAACCTATATTATTTTAATATTAGCTGCACTGTAATAGCTCGGATCATCAGTGTTTCAGCAGAGAGAGTCTTCAGTGTTCATGTGTCTCTGGAACTCTGTGTGATGCAGATAATTCTCTCTCCCGTCTTGGGTTTCACATGGCCAGAGTCCACCCTGTTTCAAAAGACACGGACAAGCGCTTTGATGTAAGGTTGCACACAGCTTGATGATTCAATTATTAATAACACTGACAAAGGAAATGTTTAATGGATTAGTTAATGTGTTATGTGCCTTCAGCTGTGTAAGGTTGATTCATACAGCGGGGTTAAAAAGTCTGAGACCATATTGAAAAACTTGTTCAACCTGAAAATAAAGATTAGATTTTTGGGGAAAACTTGATTTGGAATAAAAAGTGCTAAAAGTATTTTCATTAGTAGTCTCATATTTTTGGACGCAACACAGAACGTTCCCACAATTTAATGTTTTTAAAAGTTCTGTAAATGTTAGGAACAACGTTCTTAAAATAATGTTATGGAACGTTCTTAGAACATCATTCCCGGAACGTCCTTACACTCAATCCTTTTTTATTTTATTTTAAAATTTGCGAATTTCAATTGTAGTAAAATGCCATAAATTGAATTGAATAAGGCTACATATTCATATTATGGATTAATAATTTTAAATGAAGAAGAAAAAAACTTTGTGTAAATCTTAATGGAACAACGGCCGGACCATTTAGTTTGTTATTCGTATTGATCAATTTAAACATTTTCTTTTTTTTTATTGCTATTATTTATGAATACGAATCAAACTGAAATGGTCCATTCCTTTGTTCCATTAAGATTTATACGAAATGTTTTAAGCTATTTTCTCTTTTAAAAGTCTTAATCCATAATATAAGGATTTTTTTTTGAGTGTGTTGTTAGTACATTAACTTCTGATCTGATTTTCATTAGGATTACATATGTTTGTTAAAAGTTATCAAGCATTTTAGATTGAAAAATAGTAGCCCTACTACACTTACAGAGCCTTACAGTTGGCATTGGTATATTACAATATTTTTTTTTACAGATGTGTGTGCATGGATTTGAGCATTTTACATTCAGTAACAAAAGAAAAAAAACCTCGTTCTTCTCTTGAATATTTTCCTCCACACTGAGTTCCAGACGGCCGCGCGCAAAGACGGACTACCCCAAATATACAGCGCGGGGGTGCTGAGGGCGTTCAAGCGCGCCATGATCGCGAAAAGATTCGTGGCTTCATTTTTGAACCTCAGCCCGGTCTTAGTCACATATTTTACCGAGATGTTCACAAAAGACGGAGCCCACAAAATGAGAAAACAAATGACCACATAAACGATGATGCGCAGCGATTCTTTCTTGCTCTCCTTGTCGCTGCTGGGCATCTCTCGGCTGAGCTGATGCCTCGCGATCAAGTACAATTTCACGGTCATTAACACTTTGATGGCCACGATCACCTGTAGGACAATGACCCCGAACGCGTTCATTTGCGCGGCATAAGCAACAGCACGATACTTTGAACAGTGAGAATTGAATACGTATAAATCCAACAGAGCGCGCAAACGCCAATCACAACCCCGCGCGTGATGTAACGCTTGTAGAAGAAGGGGTGACACACAGCCAGGTATCTGTCAAACTGGGCAAACACAAATGTCAACACGTTCACCCCTAGAAATGACGGTAAAATGTAATAAGTGCCGTTTCGGGACGGGTAACCCTCCTGGACGTCGAACAGGCCGAGGTAGAAGACAGAGCCGCCGGTTAACGTGTCACTGATGCTGGTGTTTAACATGAAGATGAAGCGGTTCTGGGAGCGAAGGGCTCTGGTGCTCATGATGCCGATGACCACTGACCCTGCCAGGAGAGACGAACATGTGGCGAACAGGATATGAAAAATAAATATCAAATAATCTTCAGGACGCGAAAAGTCAACAGAGAGTGGAACGGTCAGGTTAAAGGTGAGCATTGTGATAATGAGCCTTTAGATGGAAGACACTGGTGCTGATTAAAGGGTGTTTAAGTAGATGAGGCTCAAACCCATGAGACTGAAATTCGACTAAGATGAATGATTCAGATAATGTCACATGGGAATAGTCTGCACTAGAGATTTTTATGTGCTTGGTGTCAGTGACCCTTGTGCTGTGATTGATGGGAGACATGGTGGGCCTGCAATAAGAGATTTATGGATCAACATTTTGATACATAAAAGTCTAAGTAGCCTTTATTATGAGCCTTTTCATAAAACTGTCAAAAAAGTGACAGTTTGGGCCCCATAAAATGGCAAACACAAACCCTTTCACGCATAGAGGTCAGTGGACACCTGGAAAAGCATTTTATGCACGAGTTTTGATGGCATAGTTGCACATCTACCCTATAGGACACTAGTGCATCATGTTTGGGCCCTACTTACGCTACAAACATCATTATGGAGTAGGCTACCACAAATTACACAAGAATTAAAATGTGCTTTGAGGTTCCTAGAACAAAGTTTAGTGGTAGGCTAATATTATAATACAATATGCAGGATGTGCTCTCTCGGTTGAGAGAAGATCAAAACTCTAATAATAAAGCCAAGAGAAAACAGTATTTTTAAATTCATTGTCATAGCTATCTGTCCTCTTATGTCAGATTGTTCAATTTAGTCAACAAATTCAATCAGAAAGCAAAGACACTGTATATGGCCATTATGACACAGGCTACATGGCACCTATGGATTTACACAGCAAATTATAATCATTAATTAATCATTGCATAAATTATGTTAACAGATTAATGTTTTAAATGTAAAAAATGTATGCAAAATAATGAAATGATTGGGGAAAAAATGAAATAAGTCTACTTTTTAACTATGAAACTAACACCACCAGTAGGTGGCGGCAAGTCTCCATCTTAATGAGGGAGTTGAATCCTTTATTTAACCGATTCGTTCAAAAATCCTAATTCGTTTAACCTAGCAAATGGGTAGCCTAATTGAATAATTTACTCGTCTGATTCTGTCAAAAATGCAGATATTTTGAGGAACAAAACGTGTTGCTCAGAGGCGCAGCGCGGTTCTGCTATTTGTTCTGTTCTCTTTGACGCAACAAAAACATGATGTAGCCTAGCTATCTATAAAAGTTATACTCAGTAACTTTATTGAACTGTTGTATGTCACATTCGCGATTGTGCAGATGTTCAGAAAAACAGCACTGGTGTGATAATAACTCGCCATAGGCTCGTGTTAGGCTATAAATCGGGAACTCGTAAGGCCTAAATGTTTTTTTTTTTTTATCATTTTGATGACATGTAGCTATGCCTATTCCTATATAGTATTATTATAATATTAAATGTATTATTTATTAACTTACAAGCTTTGCATTTTGTTGATTTAGTTGACCTTTATACTGCAGATCATGTATAAAGTTTATAAGAATGTACTTCCAAATTGTGTTCAGAGGCTGTTCGGAGTAAGAGAAAGTCAGTGTAAACTAAGAGGAATGTATATGTTTAAAAAAAGTAAGAGCAAAAACTAATACAAAAAATAGATGTATATAGTAGGAGTAAACCTATGGAATAATTGTGACAATGAATTAAAATTGTGTAATTCATTCTGTAATTTAAAAAAATGTTTAAAAACAAGGTGATAAATAATTATATAACTCAATATGATTAATTTGTCTACGTTATATGTTAACTATTGAAATAATGTCTGAGATTTGTAATCATGTATGAACATCTTGGAAATTTTCTTATGTAAATGTAGCCTACGTTTATTTTGAAAGTTAAATCCAAAAGAAAAAAAATTATGCTAATTGAGTAATTATGTACAAAAGGTGGGCATAATAAGCATAGGCTTCAGCCTAAACCTTTTTTTTGGTTATGCAAAATCTGTATAATGATTGAAAATAAATTGAAATTGAAAAATTGTGAATACTACTGTAACAATTCAATGTGTTTGAGTTCTGTTTTGAGATCTTGTTTCCCCCTGTCTTTGTGGTTTTTGGTTTAGTCCTGTTAAGTTTTCCCGCTCCTCGTTTGTGTTCAGTTTTATCACCTGTGTTCTGTTAATTATCCAATTATTCCTAGTGTATTTAAGCCCTGTGTTTTCCCTCAGTGTTTGTCGATCGTCGTCTATGTATGGTTGTGTGTAAACCCTGAATTCCTGGAGTTTTGTTCTTGTTTCATTTTGAAAGTTTCATTTTGTTATTAAAACTATTATATTGAAGCTTCCGTGTCCTCGTCTTCGGTCACCTGCACCCAACCCTGACAGAACGATCGACCATACAATAATAAAAAGAAAAACGAGGATGAGCCAGAGGAGATGTCACTGGAGGAGAGAGGTGAATCCAATCAACACACCTGTCCTCTTCCAAGAGGAGCGCTCTCTAGAAGAGTATGCGGGGCTGTACCTAGAGTTCTATGATGACGTGACTCAGGATGAAGAGGAACTGAAACAGAGTTTCTGGGGTGGTCTGAGGGACCGTTATCCCAGATAATTTTGGTGAAGGACCTCCATCTATCCTTCCTGGAGTTCGTGGATCACACGCTGTGGGCGTGTGGATCCAACTACCACGTGGAAGATCTACCACTCCAACCAGTGCCAAGCCCGCCAGCCCCTGAGCCCATCACCTGCACGCCAGCCTGAGCCATCACCTGCACACCAGCCCGCATCACCTCAGCACCCTCACCTGCACACCAGCGCCTGAGCCCATCGCCTGCCCGCCAGAGCCTGCACACCGCATCAGCCCTGCCGCCAGATCAGTCCCTGGACTTCCCCGGCTGATATCCGGTATGACTGATCCCCCACTGATATCGTGCGATTGGCCAAAAAGATGGCTGCCGAGGCTGGGGTTCAAGTCAGCCAGAGACCGTCCAGCCAGAGACCGTCCAGCCAGAGACCGTCCAGCCAGAGACCGTCCAGCCAGAGACCGTCCAGCCAGAGCGACCCGTCCAGCCAGAGACCGTCCAGCCAGAGACCGTCCAGCCAGAGACCGTCCAGCCAGAGACCGTTGCCTGCCCACCAGAGTATGAATCCAGCCCCAAGCTCCCTGATGTGCTGGCCCCATCCAGTTCTGAGTCCCCTGATGTGCTGGCCCCGTCCAGTTCCGAGTTCCCTGATGTGCTGGCCCCGTCCAGTTCCGAGTCCCTTGATTTGCTGGCCCCGTCCAGTTCCGAGTCCCATGATGTGCTGGCCCCGTCCAGTTCCGAGTCCCATGATGCATCAGAGCCAGAGCCCGTTGACCCAGAGCCAGAGCCCGTTGACCAGCGCCAGACCAGAGCCGTTGACACGCCAGAGCTGAGCGCCAGAGCCAGAGCCCATTGAGACCAGCAGCCCGTGCCAGGCAGACCAGAGCCCGTTGACCCAGCGCCCGTAGATGTCAAGTCAGTTCCCGTTCCTGAACCTGTCCTTCTCCCCAAGAAAATTTTGGGGGGGGGGCTATACGCCTTCGCCGTGGCCGGCCAAAGATCCACGGAGGCCGGCCAAAGATCCACGGAGGCCCGGAAAAATAGCACCACCGTGGCCACCTGAAGGGTCCTCACCAGCACGGCCACCTGAAGGGTCTTCACCACCGTGGCCACCCGAAGGGTCCTCACCAGCACGGCCACCTGAAGGGTCTTCACCGCCGTGGCCACCCGAAGGGTCCTCACCAGCACGGCCACCTTAATGGGTCTTCACCGCCGTGGCCACCCGAAGGGTCCTCACCAGCACGGCCACCTGAAGGGTCTTCACCGCCGTGGCCACCTGAAGGGTCTTCACCGCCGTGGCCACCTGAAGGGTCTTCACCGCCGTGGCCACCTGAAGGGTCTGCACCGCCCTGCCCCGAGGTCACCGCCTGGACCTGAGGGTCCCACCCGCCCTGGACGCCCGAGGGTCCCACAGCTCGCCTGGACGCCCGAGGGTCCCACAGCTCCGCCTGGACGCCGAGGGTCCCACAGCTCCGCCCTGGACGCCCGAGGCGCTCCGCAGCACGCTCCGCCCTGGACGCCCGAGGGTCCCACAGCTCCGCCCTGGACGCCCGAGGGTCCCACAGCTCCGCCCTGGACGCCCGAGGGTCTCACAGCTCCACAGCCAGCTCCGCCATGGCCACGCCCGCAGCCAGCTCCGCCATGGCCACGCCCGCAGCCTGCTCCGCCATTGCCACGCCCGCAGCCTGCTCCGCCCTGGCCACGCCCACAGCCTGCACCGTCGTGGTCACGCCCACAGTCTGCACCATCGTGGCCACGCCCACAGCCTGCTCCGCCCTGGAGGCTTCCTGGACCTGCACCATGCCCTCGTCAGCCTCCAGGGTGCCCACCCTCCCACCCCTTTGGATGTTATACGGCGCGAGGACGCGCCTTCAGGGAGGGGGGAGGTACTGTAACAATTCAATGTGTTTGAGTTCTGTTTTGAGATCTTGTTTCCCCCTGTCTTTGTGGTTTTTGGTTTAGTCCTGTTAAGTTTTCCCGCTCCTCGTTTGTGTTCAGTTTTATCACCTGTGTTCTGTTAATTATCCAATTATTCCTAGTGTATTTAAGCCCTGTGTTTTCCCTCAGTGTTTGTCGATCGTCGTCTATGTATGGTTGTGTGTAAACCCTGAATTCCTGGAGTTTTGTTCTTGTTTCATTTTGAAAGTTTCATTTTGTTATTAAAACTATTATATTGAAGCTTCCGTGTCCTCGTCTTCGGTCACCTGCACCCAACCCTGACAACTACAAACTCAATGGCATTTACAATCATTGAAACAATATAGGCTATAGTTTTCAGGGGAGATTAACTATTAGATGATCATTTAAGTATTAGCCCATTTTTACTCAAAATATACCACATGTCATGAGGACTCAAATGGCACCGAATGAAGAATGACCCATTATATTCATGATTTTATAGAATTCCATTACAGTAGGCTATGTTTAATACAGTATCTCTTCAGTTCAGTTAAAACCAAAAACCTACACTCTCCAAGTGGACATCTGAAAATCTCTTTGAAAAAATTTGTTAAAAATAAATCAATTCAAATATTGTTTAAGATCAATAAAAACATAAGTAAAAATTCCCTGGCTGAGGTCATAATTCATGTATGGAAGAGTTATTGTATTGGCACATAAATTGCTAACTATAAAAAGAAAAATAGGCCCATGGAATGGAAAATACTTTTTTGTCCCTATAATGTTATGTGCGCTCATTTCTATATGCAGATAGTTAATTAAAGCATGCCCTGAAACTTCCATGATCCTGCCACGTGAATCCCTGTGAGTCCTACACTTCATTTTAAAAACGCCCCGCACGAGCGTCTGAGTTCAGTCGCGCGCTTCATTCATCATCAGCGATGTCTGAGCTCCATCACACCTGCGTTCACTGACACTCTTATCACTCATGAATATTTCCCTGAGTAGTGCGGGTCTTGGCACCGTGCTGCCTCTTACGAGTTTCGAGAACGTGCTTTTGTTTCTCTTCAATGTAACTCACGCCACCGCGATCATTTTCCTCAACGTGTCCGTGTTTCTCTCCATCATGATGAACAGATCCCTGCGCAGAGAGAACCGCTTCATGTACATGCTCAGCACGAGTCTCAGTGACATCTGCTCGGGCGTCTCCTATTATTATGCAGGAGTTATGGATGTACGCGATTATTATGGCTCCCCGACACGCACTTTCTATATCGTTCCCACTTTCCTGGGTCTGTCCTATATGGCGATTCTGGCCGCTCAGGCCGACCGGTACCACGCGGTCTCCGCGCCTTTCAAATACTCGCAGCGCATGACCCGAAACAGAACATTACTGGTGATTCTGGCCTACTGGCTTTATGCTTTTTTGATGGTGGCTGTTAATAATTTCGTGACTATTGGGGTCGCTGAAAAAGTGACGGGCTTTGGTACCTTTGTGGCGAACATTTTCACCGTCGTTATCATGATCGGCTTGAACTTCAAGCTGTTTTTCATCGCTAAATTTCAGCTAGAACGCGAACCGGCGAGCGCGGAACGGGACAACAAGCGCGCGTCCATTTACCTCATCATAATTGTTGCCATGTGTTTTCTGATTGCGTGGTTGCCATTGTTTCTTCATTCAACTGTGTGTACTTTTAGGGGGACTCCGTGCTATCTGTTTAAAAATAATGGCACAGACCCTCTGCGCATTTTGTCCCGTCTCAGTGCGATCACCACACCCGTGTTGTACATCAGGGGCTGTTCTGCACTCAGGAGCACTATATTCATTAAAGTCTGGAGAACACCATGCAGGATCAAAGGGTAAATCCAATGTCGCACAGGCACTTTCTCACGGGACATCTGAAAATAAGGATAAACTGTAAAAACATATAACACAATGAACATTTCCTTTAACTCTAAAACAACAAAATGAAGGGGAAAATTCTAAATACAGGTGAAAAACATGTTTAAAAGAAATACGGAAAACTTAACATAGAAATTATTATGCCCTTTTTTACAGATTTTTTGTGTAGGCCTGTAAATAAGAGAAGTCATGGAATACTCTTTCTGTAGACAACTGTTATATCACGCTATATAAATTAAATTTGTATCCAGTAATGACAAATGAGTGGAAAAATCATGGCAATTCCAGGGTCAAAATGTGTGGTGCTGCTCTGCACTTTTGTTAGTCCATTAGATCCAGACTAACAAACATGATACACATCAGTTCTGTATGTTTTTGTTGTAGTTTTTTATGTAGCTTATTGTTGATGCACATGAAAGATAATATCACGCTATTTCCTTCCATAATCTTGCTCTTTGTGATCGAATCTTAAGACTGATTGATTCACTCAGTGTATAATGTAAAAAGCTCTCTTATCTCTTCTCAGAGTGAAACCACAGAATGTGAAAACTGAAGACAGGATGTAGCAGATCTTCAAGATCACTTCTGTCTCAAGCAAATGGACTTTTAAAAAGGCTTTATTTTTAAATATTCAATAAACATTTGTAAATCTAAAACACATGAGCAGTTTTATGTCCGTGTCCTTTTTTTCCACTTAACATGTCTTGTATCTTGAAATAGTAGCATTATATTTGAGAAAATATATTATTGCCTAAGCATTTAAATTTTAATTTCGACTAACTTGAAGGCAGATCAATTATATAAAGTGCCAGGATGACATTGTGTGTGAAATCTGTTTGTACTAGCTAAAGAGTGATTTGCATCCAGTTTTCTGTGAATATATTTATGTATCCAAAGACAATTTAAATGTTTATATCCTGTTTTCTTTTATTCTTCAAGATCACAAGTACATTTCGCCATAAACCATAGATATTTGTATAATTAAAAAACAACAAGCAGCAACAACAACAAAAAATAAGTTCATGTTGACCTGCCAAGGTTTTGCAAAAAGATATGTGACACTTAAAAGAAGTAGTCTAATAAAACATATCCATCTTCCTTTTTCACCAGTAAGTAATATATTCCAATTACTTATAAGTCATGCATTTGCTTATTTAATCTGCATGCTCATAATCCATTATACACTGATTTATAAGTATTAATTAGTCAGTCGTATGGTTCCATGAATCTTAAAGATGCAACTTGCATTGCTAAAATGTTATTACATTATAGTTACAATGACTTTTTAGTGATTCAGATTTATTTATTTCAAATAAGTGAATATACTGTTATTAGTAGCTGTGTTTTGTTCTTATAAATACTTATTGTGAGTGATAATTGCCACAGGTCGTTGCAGGAAGGCAGACGAAGATGAAGAATAAGCTCCAATGTGAAGTTTAATGTGGGCGTCATATAATAATACTTCGACAGGCAGGGCAACACACACTTCATGTAACCGACCAGAGAATGAATGTGAGGGATCAACAAAAATTAGGATAATAGAACAGATTAAACAAATGAACTAATAATGACGGTAGGTAACTATGGAGACATGGTGACAATAATAACTTCTATAAATGCATCATTGATGGCTTTAGGTAAAGTGAAAAAAAAAAGGATGCAATTTTCTTAAAGCAAATATTAAGAAATCATGAACATGTGCTCATTATGCATTTTAATAGTTTATTATTAAAGTATAATTTCAAACTGCTATAAGCAATACCATGCATATGGATATATGGAGATATAGATTTTAACAAATCAAAATTACCATTCATAATGCAAACATTAGCCATTAAAGACATATTGATAACTAATTGGTACAGCAAGGATCTGGAACTATTTTATATGTCATCATTTATAAATCAGTGATTTATAAAAGCAAATGGATGACTTAAAATTATAAAAAATAATATAAATAACTATAACTGCTCTTATAATGCAGAATAGGTCTTAATGGGCAGTAATACTTATAAATAAGTATAAATGGGGCTATAATTCATTATGGTCTTCATAGAAAGTGTTACCCCAAATTGCACTGTTTTTATTCTATTGACTTGTGTAAGTTAAAGTGACAATCGTTTAAAATATGTATTTTTATTTAGAAATGTAAAACATGGCCTTGTCAGAAATAAAGGGTCACATACATTTTAAAATCAAAACTGAGCAGTGTTTCAAATCTTTTTCACTTACAAGTATTTATTTTAGATGGTACTAAATTGCACCTTTCTCAACATCCATAATATTCCTGTTCCTCCAAAACCTTTCACAAACCCATTAACCCCCACACTGCATTTGCCTCAGATAATTCACTTCTTTCTGAAATCACGGATGATGAAAATGAAACACCTAACACAATAATGTATTCGTATAGTGTAGGGCCTCCTTTTGCAGCCAATATAACATCAGTTCATCTTGGGAATGACAGACACAAGTCCTTCACAGCGACCAGAGGGATTTTGAGCCGTTCCTCTTCCAGAACAGTGTCCGGGTCACTATGTGATGCTGGTGGAGGAAAACGTTTTTTGACTCACTCCTCCAAAATACCCCAAACATTGCTGAAAAATATTTAGACCTGGTGACTGTGCAGAACTGGGAGATGTTCATATATTACTACTGTGTACTGGTACTGTGTGTTCATATATTTCCTTTTGTGAGCAAACCTGTTTTCCCACCAAAACGTGGTGAAATATAATAACAACAAACCCTGGTTTACGAAATCCCTGCTTAGGCTGCTTAGGAACACCAAAGAGCAGGCATACAGGGATGGAAATGAAGATGAATACAGGCTTGCTAGACAAGAGTTAAATAAAGCCATTAGGAAAGCAAAAGCTGCCTACAAGGTGAGGATGGAGGAACAATTTGACACTAATGACTCTTCTTCGGCCTGGAGGTCACGGACGAACTTGACGGGCTATAAAAATAAAATGCAACAAGTCATTCCATCTGCTAAACTGGCCAACGAGTTTAATGTATTTTATACCAGATTTGAGAGATCTCCCTGCCCTCCACCTTCCCCTTGCCCTTCTGGGCGCGATCTGGTTCATAATCATGAAGTCCCATTCAGGCAGGAGGAGAACATGGCTCCTCAAGATCAAACTTCTTTTTGATATTGAGGAGAAGGATGTGTACCGGCTATTTTGCCAGCAGAATGTAGGGAAAGCAAGTGGTCCCGATGGGATTTCACCTGCCACCCTGAAGTACTGTGCTAGTCAGCTCGCTCCAGTTTTTACAGACATTTTAATCAGTCAATTGTCTTATGTAAGGTTCTGGGTTGTTTTAAAGCAACACTATGTAACATTGTTTACCTTAAAATAATGTTTCCAAAATCTTATCAGTGGTTCATCAAGTCGTAACAGGGTGAAAGGCACTTCTGCCATCGCCTGACGGGTCTGTATCGCTTTTACTGGCACTATGTAACTTCGGGGTTCGGGTCGGAACCCGACCACAAAAAGAACTACAAAATTCGACTGCTTTACGTCAAGCGCTACAATAGTCATTATTTCGTTTTTCTTCGTTTCTGATGTCGCAATACATCATCCTTTCATGAAATCATGTAACATACTCTAGCTTGTCTGTGGACATCGTTCATTCTAAAGCCGGTGCTGGATAAACAGCGAGCGTGCGTGCGACGGTAGGCTAAATTATTTACGACAGCGGCAATGGACAATTTCGTTTCCAACCAGTAGGGCGACCGAAGAGGAAAAGTTACTTGGTGTTACTTTAAGTCATCAACCATTATTCCAGTACCGAAGAAAAACAGTGCTGTGGGCCTGAATGACTTCAGACCGGTGGCCCTTACATCGTGGTCATGAAATGTCTTGAGCGGTTGGTTCTGTTCCATCTCAAATCCATCACAGCTTCCCATCTTGACCCACTGCAGTTTGCTTACAGGGCAAACCGCTCAGTGGATGATGCAGTTAACTTAGGCCTGCATTATGCTCTGGACCATCTTGACTCTCCTGGCTCCTATGTAAGGATGCTGTTTGTAGATTTTAGTGCCGCCTTTAATACCATTCTAGCTGAGCGGCTGTGGAAGAAGATGTCACTGATGGGGACGGACCCCTCTATCTGCCGATGGATTATGGACTTTCTCAGCAACAGACAGCAGCATGTTCGGCTTGGCCAGCACATGTCTGGTCCTCGGTCCACCAACATTGGAGCACCTCAGGGGTGCGTGCTGTCACCATTTCTCTATTCACTGTATACCAATGATTGCAATTTCAATAATCGCTCCATCAAGTTGATTAAATTTGCAGACGATACCACCTTGATCGGCCTTATTAAGGGCAATGATGAGTCTGCTTATAGGCAGGTAGTGTCTCATCTGGTTGAGTGGTGTGATAAGAACAATCTGGAGTTCAACCAACAAAAGACAGTGGAAATTGTGATAGACTTTCGTAGAACCCCCGTCTCTCTCCCACCCCTAACCATCAAGAGCTCTGTTGTTAAGGAGGTGGAGTCATTCAAATTCCTAGGCACTTTCATCAACTTGAAATGGGAAGAAAACAGTTCCTTCATTATCAAGAGGGCTCACAGTGGAATGTTTTTCCTAAGGCAGCTAACCAAACTGAACATTTCCAGCTCTGTTCGGTCTAGGTTTGACAGAGCCACTGTGGAAAGCCTTCTTTCAGCATCTATTACCGTATGGTTTGCCTCGGCATCGGCCCAGGCGAAGAGTAGACTGCAACGCATTATGCGCACAGCAGAGAAGCTGACTGGACAGAGGCAGCTGTCAATCAATGACTTGTATGAGGCCAGCCAGAGTCAGGAAGAGGGCAGCTAAAATTGTTGCTGATCAGTCTCATCCAGCAAGTGACATTTTTAGGCTGCTTCATTCAGGAAGAAGGTATAGGGCAATGAGGACAAGGACCTCACACGATTTAAACAGTTTTTTTCCAAGAGCCATTTCCCTCCTGCATAGCTGATCCAGTGCCTCACTCAACCCTCCTGGACTATTTTATCTTTGGACTATTTTATTTAATTGATTTGTTTTAAACATGCTGTATGTAGCTACACGTATGGTTTCTGTCGCGTTTTGTGTGTTACTGATTGCCATATCAAATTCCTGTGTGTCTGCTGATGCATTTGGCGAATAAATTGATTCTGATTCTGATCTTCACTTTCATGTTCCTCAAACCATTCTTTCATCAGTCTTGCTGTGTGTATTGGTGCATTATCATGCTGATACACGACCCCACCTTGAACCATTAGATGCACACGGTCCTCCAGAATGATTCGCTAGTCCTAGGCGGAGACGCATCCATCAAGAACAGTAGAGAAAGCCATGATGTTGAAGCCCAAACCATCACTGATCCACCCTGTGCTTCACTCGGGACAGCAACAGTCCGGGTTCAGCCTCTTTGGTTCTTCCGTAACTCCCACGGATGTGAGAAAGACAGTAAAGGTGGACTCATCAGAGAACAATACATGTTTCACATTGTTCAGATTTGCACTGTTGGCACCATTCAAACCGACATTTGGCATTGGCACGAGTGACTAAATATTTGTCTATAGCAGCTCGAACATGAATATTGACTTTGTGAAACTCGAACAAACAGTTTTGGTGGAAACAGGAGAGTCGAGGTGTGTATTTAATTCTGCAGTGAGTTGGGCAGCTGAGGTTTTATGTTTTTTTGGATAGTCTGGGTTACATCCCTCTCAGCTTCCTCTTGTGTCGTCACTCCTGTCGGATGTGGTTTGTCCTACATGGTGGTTTGCCAAACTTACCCTGTATAGCATAGCTCTCGATACACCACACAGACTTGCAGTCCTGGTCACAGAGCCGCGAGACGCACACCAAAAATATGTCCTCTTTTTACCTCACATGTGTCTCCTTTTATATGTTGTGTGGATTGTAATATTTTATGTGCTGTGCTATTGCTCAGCTATAATTCAACCTTCACACTCGGCTCTTCCTGATGTAATGTAAAATCAGAGAAGATTGGACACCAGGCCGTGCATAGGCGGGAATCCTCCAACACTATATAGACTTATTCAGAGCAGCGCCATGACAGGTTGAAAGTGAGGCTGTGAGGGATAGACTTGCTGTGTTTCCAATGACATCCGCTGTAAAAGGTGTATAAAGCTCCTAGATTATACGTACACAGCTTATATTGTCCGGAGTTTTGTCAACTGAAATTTCTTGGAAAGATATTTTTCCAGTGTTTCATGAGCAGAACAATCCAAAAACACATTAAATAACATTACAGCCCATGAAGAGATGCATGTCTGTCCCTCACAGCCTCACTTTCATTCCCATTAAAAATCAAAGATGGCGCTGCTGTGAATAAGGTCTATTGGCCAGTGTTTCAGTTTCATTGTCCAACCCCTGTATTTAAATATAACTCACTATTAAAAATGTAAGAAATCCCCCACAAAAAATAAAATAATGCAATGTTTCCAAAATGCACTTGTTAGTATACATATTAAGTATAATACACATGAGTCATGACTGGCTTTGTGTATTAGCATAAAGCCCATCAATATAATCAAAAGTACTTCCTGCTTTCAAAATCATGTGTTTTTGTCCACTTTAATTCCATGATTGTGGGTCACTATTCATTAGCTCAGCTGCTGCAATTACCCCGATCATCATCACAGTCATAATAAGTCCCCAATAGATTCCCTAAAAACAGAGCAATGTTATGATCAGTCACTGTGCATTTACTCTGCCTGGTTAACCATATAATGATAAAGATGCTTTATGTCCCTTGATAATCTGTTAAACAAAAGTCAACTTCCCAGGTGTTTATTTATGTCCCAAAACACCCAGGTGAAAATAAATGCTTCTGACAGGATCCCGACTTTGTGTGTGTGTGTGTGTGTGTGTGTGTGTGTGTGTGTGTGTGTGTGTGTGTGTGTGTGTGTGTGTGTGTGTGTGTGTGTGTGTGTGTGTGTGTGTGTTTTGACATGTTTAATCATCGATTGACAATCCTTACGGCCACACGGGACTCTGTAATGAAAGCTGCTAATTAGTTATCCAATCTCTTATGAATGGTTGAAGGGGAAATCAAGTGCACTGAATAGATAGCAAGGTGAAAAACAGGTGGCAGAAAACACTCCCCCTACGAGAATAACACCATCACTTTACATTAAGCACAGGTGATTGCTTTTTCGTATTTTCATGGGTGTATGCCAGGAAAAAGTCAACAATGGAGATCATTGAATGTTTGTGCAGCTTAAGTATCTTTTCAAAGCTTTTGTGTGTTTCATATGTGATGTTTGCCATGTAAATATCCCAAGAATGCAAATGGGCTGGGTAAAAAAAGGAGACAGGTGGTGGGCCTTTTTTGTTTGTTTTGAAAAATAAGGTTAAGTGCCTATAGCCTACCGAAAGCCTTATTGAATATTAACCATATAGGCTATCTCAAACACATTAAGCTACAAAAATGCTTAGATAATATTAATGTTTAATCAAAACAAAAAATTCATCAAATCCAAACATAGTTTCTTAATAATTTAAGTGTTACGTGTCGTGACTGGTCGTGATTCAACGGGATTTGAAAAACTGGAACATTAGGCCTTCGTTGTTTTTCTTTCAAACTAATTTTAGTTAACCTTTACTTTAATTACCAATAATATCACCAATATATTATTTTCATAAAACGATGATATAATTTGTCGTGATATAAACATGACCTCAGAAATTTCGCGCTGTCCCTGTTATCCATGCGCGCGCGATGCTCGAGACGAAACGCGCGTTCTGAAACGCTCATATTTTCCCATATGAGATTATAAGATCTTTCCCATGTTTATATTAACACGGAATCATCTGATTAAATGACAAAAATACTTTATTTAACTGGCCAGTCAGATATTAATCATATTATATAATAAATTATAGGCCTGCATGTTGTGTAGTCTTGAGTTTGTTTACATTTTCTCTAGGAGCTTATGATCATTAAAATAATCATTAAAACAATCACTGATATAGGCTACTAAAAATCACACACACAATGAAAAAGACTTATCAATATCTCTGAATTGTATTTTGGGTAAATTTCTTTCTTTAAAGTCAAGGTGACTGGAATAAACTTTGAAATATTCAAGTCATAATATGATGTAGGCCAATATGAACCACAAGGCCATGTGGAATTTATTGATAAATTATTCTGATAGCAGTAAATTCAATTTTTCAGACAATTAAATCCAGCAAAGATGCATGTACAATATATTTTTTATTTCAATCTTATGTAGAATATTGCATGTTCATGAAAAGGAGGCATAACAAATAAGCTCAAAGAATATTGATAGGGGCAATTTCAAGGTTTCCATAAACAGCCGCACCCACATCCCTGCCAGCATTTGTGATATTTGAGATATCTTGTGATATAAATGTGACTTTTTGAGTTTTCAAAAACCAAATAACCGCTTGAAGCAAATGTAAAGTGAGATTTGATATTCACGTGACACTTGATCTTTTAAACAATTTCCTTGCTTTGTAGCCTTTTTCGCCTTTGGCTTTTGGCTTGCTACAGTTGGGAACATTTGATTTTATATTTAACAATATATTACAACATTATTTTCCTATTATCTCTGTAAAGCTGCTTTGAAACAATCTGTATTGTAAAAAACGCTATATAAATAAAGGTGACTTCACTTGTAAGATCACATCTTGAAGACGACAGCTTCATTCACTGATAGGGTTCACACTGAGAAAAAAAGGGAAAGAAAATCTTTAAAGGCCAAAGTGCTTCAAAGATATTCAGTGTCCTTTTAATGTGTGATAAAGGCCTGCATGCCTAAGATAGCAAACAGTCATTGAAACTGTTAAATCAACATTCCGTTGTCAACATTAAGTAATTGAATCAACGAACTCTGATGTTGATTCTACATCATTTTGCACCCTGTTTTAATATTGAAACAACGTTGAAATCCTGTCGTTGAACATTAATAACGTCATTCATCGATATGGTAATGGTGATTCAACATTTATTTTGCATTAAAATTTCAATATCAACCATAATGATGATTCAGATGGAAAATCAATATTTATTCATTGTTGGCTTGCCAGCCAAAGCTCTACTGGAAAGGCAATATTAATATTGTTAATATGTATAAATGTTATAAACATAAAATTTAATATAGACTATAGAATACTTAAAATGATCAATTCATGAAGGCACTTTTGGAAAATACAGCCTATAATATATAAAATACATAATTTAATAATAAGAAAAAACATTTGACATAATTAGCCAGCCTATGTTTGTTTTGAATTAAAAAAAAGAAACCATCAATGGTTGCCACGTGAGTTGATTAAAAAATAATGTCTCGGAGAAGGTCTGGTTAATTACATTCATATTTCACAAGTGTGTGCAAGAGATACGGAGAGAACTTGGGAGAGTTTACCCTTTTCTCTTGCAGCATGCTGTTCTCCAAACTTTACTTAGTAGGGTGCTCCTTAGTGCAGAACAGCCCCTGATATACAATAAGGGAGTCAGAACTGCATTCAACCGGGGCAGAATGCGCAGAGGGTCTGAACCCTCATTTCTGAACGTGTAGCACGTAGACCCCGCGAAGTTACACGCAATAACATGAAGAAAAATGGGCAACCAAGCAATCAAAAAACATACAGCAACTATTATAATGAGGTAAATGGACGCGCGCTTGTTGTCCCGTTCCGCGCTCGCCGGTTCGCGTTCTAGCTGAAATTTGGCGATGAAAAACAGCTTGAAGTTCAAGCCAATCATGATAACGACGGTGAAAATGTTCGCCACAAAAGTACCAAAACCCGTAACTCTCCTAGCGACCCCCAAAGTCACCAGATTATTAACAGCCACAATCAAAAAAGCATAAAGCCAGTAGGCCAGAATCACCAGTAATGTTCTGTTTCGGGTCATGCGCTGCGAGTATTTGAAAGGCGCGGAGACCGCGTGGTACCGGTCGGCCTGAGCGGCCAGAATCGCCATATAGGACAGACCCAGGAAAGTGGGAACGATATAGAAAGTGCGTGTCGGGGATTCAAAATAATCGCGTACATCCATAACTCCTGCATAATAATAGGAGACGCCCGAGCAGATGTCACTGAGACTCGTGCTGAGCATGTACATGAAGCGGTTCTCTCTGCGCAGGGATCTGTTCATCATGATGGAGAGAAACACGGACACGTTGAGGAAAATGATCGCGGCGGCGAGAATTACATTGAAGAGAAACAAAAGCACGTTCTCGAAACTAGTAAGAGGCAGCACGGTGCCAAGACCCACATTGCTCTGAGAAACATTCATAAGTGAGAGTAGGCTTATTTGTAAATACACAGCTATAAAATAAAGAATAGAGCCATTGCAATGCTGACATGTAGACGAATGAACAAGGGCACACACGAGTGCACGCTTTTAAAAACACGCGCAAGAACGAAGATGTCTCATTAAGTCTCTCCTGGGACAGATGATCATCAAAACAACATGCTAACATGTTAATTGGAGCGTAAGAATACGATGATAAGAACTTATTGTAGCATGCTGAATAATCTAAATTGCACTGGTGTTTTTCTCAAATCTAAAACTTTCCATTCTTTCTGATAGAGATCCTATATGGCCTTGCATAGATGTGTCAAAAATTGTATTCATATGCTACATTCATACAGTGTGTTTAGGTAATGTCCCGCAGCAATAATAAGCCTAATGTTGTTAGCAGTTACATTTTGCTACAACTTTATCCGGAAGTATGCACTTTGAAGTATGCAAAATGTACACCATCTTTGCTCAATTCTGTTGTTTTGTTTTGAGCCAATCATCTGAACCTAAATGCTATTACTAATCACTCTATGACAGGGCAGAGCCATGGAGAGAGAGAGTTCCGACAAGTCCATAGACCGCCAGTAATTTAGGAATGCGGAAGTAACGCGTGTCGTGGAGCAGCCGTTATAGTTCCAAACACTGATAGTTCCAACATTGAACCCCATTCATTTTCAGGGCTTCCGAAGTATGCTCGCTGGTAAATTAATGAAATTACTGTATTTTTTTTTTACTTTTACACACATTAGCCGACCTCTCGTGAATCTAGTCTGTAGTTATTATGTAGCCAGGTTTAGTAAATGTTTATTGGAAGATAATAGGTTAATTGCAGCGATAGCTTACTTGACCAACACTTCACTAACGTAGCTAACTTACGGAAACCTGATGCAAATAATATATAATAGTTTTAATAATATTTTATATATGTATGTATGTATATATATATATATATATATATATATATATATATATATATATATATATATATTATATATATATATATTATATATATATATTATATATATATACATATATCAAACATATATATATATATATATATATATATATGTATATGCATAGTATAGTATGTATATATATATATATATATATATATATATATATGCATAGTATAGTTGTGTGTGATTTATATATATATATATATATGTTATGTTTATATTGTATGTATAATATATATATATATATATATATATATATATATTATACACACACACAATTCATTTATTTAATTGGGTTAGGGTAATGCATATGTGTTTGTGTAATACATATAGTACTACATAAATACACATGCATTCATATATATGTGTGTGTGTGTGTGGGTTAGGGTTAGTTATGTGTGATAAACATGTGTACTGTACACAACATGTATTTGTGTTTTCTGATGAATGGTAGTCTAAGATTAGGGAAGGATGAAGGGGTACATTAGCCATACTGAATTTAGGAACATAGTTAATTCACTCATTAACTATCTCTCCGGTTTCATTTTATGAAGTTAATATTTACAGAACATTGCTGTAAATATAGTCGTTGCTTTCTACGTTATGGGAGCAGTCTATTTCCCTCCTAAATCATTCATTTGTACATACACAGTGTAATTATTTATATTTTATGCTGGTTGGAATTCTGAACAGACTGCAGACCTCTTTGCGTGATCACGAAGGTAGGCTATAATGGCTGAATCGGAATTTATAAGCAATCCACGGGAATCAATAACCTAATACAGCCCAGTTGTGCTAAAATAAATATCATGAGACGTCCATCATCAGATGAATGACATGGAAAAGTTAAGTTAGAGCCTCTAAAGCCAGTGCTACTACCCATGCGAACATGAACACTAAGCTTTTCCTTCCAAAAACATAGCCTAAAACTTATCTAAGTTGTCACCCTGCCTCTCCAAATGCAAAACTGACATTAACAAAATGCAATAACAGCTTAAAAAGTACTTGGGTGTGTGTGTCACGGCGACATCAAAGCGTGTCGCAACTCTCTCATATATGACTCTAGGACAGGGGTAGTCAAACAACAGCTACCAGCTAATCAAAGTGCTATTAATTTAAAGGGGCATTGGAAAAGGGATGGAATTGAAGTCAAAGGCCGACTGCATGACAGCGGCATGACGAATGCTGGCCCAATACGAAGTATCCTTCAAATAGAGCCTCAAAATGCATCTTTCGTTTCCTGGGCAATAAAGGAAACAACAGATGGATCCTTCGCAGCCTTTCCTACCCCAGAATTCATTGCGTGCCGGTGATGGCAGGATTTTTTAAGATAAATTGAAGGATTACGCTTTTAAATGTAAGTATTGGGTTTTAAATTACTTGAATATCTAATGATACAAATATAATAAAAACAAAGTTTTAAAGTGGTTCAAATGTGTTCTTATATCTTACAGAAACCGTGTTTTCACCACAGGAACTATCCAGAAGTAGGGACTTTGAGGGGGTACTCTGTGTGTTTTGACTGCAGGAACCAGAGTTTAAATGAAGTTCCAGGTAAAAATTTCCCCTCAGAAAGTCCCAGCTCGCGAGGAAGTAATTTTTCAAAGTTCAGGAACTTTTGGGGACGGGACTTGGGCACTGAACATGCTGATTGGTTGACTTTACGCAGCATTTTGATTGGTTGACTCCATGTTGCATTTTATTTCAATCACCATTTTTTGCGGTCTGTTGTGGCGGTGCGGGCAGTAAAAGTTGTTTGCAATTTGAATCAACAATGGAGTTTAAAAAATATGGAGCGATGACGAGGTTCATGCTGGCTTAAAGGTGCTCTATGTATTTTTTAGCGGCCTCATAGCGGTGATGTTTCAGATTGCAACAAGAGCGCTCGTGCTCGTGTGCGTGCTCGATCTCAAGAGCGAGCATTCACTACCGGCCACACAGAGACTTACAACGCAACGGCGAAAGCATCACACAACATGCTGGAAACTCATATAAACTCCCACTGCAACGTTACAATAGGCTACTTTTATCAGCTTGACGTTGAACTAATGCTCCATGCTCGTACCATGATAACGTTACATTGACTGCATTTAGCCGACATGTGATGTTATCTAGCATAAGGCATTTCACTAACTATTCGTGTATCTTTCACAATCAGCAATGTCAACATAGGGGAATGTATAATATGATAACGAAAACGGTGAACTAGACTAAACAATGTCAGTGTAACTGTAAGACAGTAGGAAGTAACATCACTGTACTGAACGTGTCTGGAAATGTTTATTATAAACAATATGATAGTAGTGGGATGAGTAGACAGTAGATCTAGTACATAAAATAAGTTACATCCTAAAGCACCCACTTTTTGTTATCCTGGAACAGTGTTTTGTATTCATTTCATGTCTCATGTATAGTTTACCTTGCTATTTCATTAGAGTTTACTAATATTTATTTCATCATATCTGAAAACTTGTAATTTATCAGAATATAAATAGCCATTGCATTGGTTTCATTTTATACCTAAAACAAAGCGGAGGTCTCTCCATAATTCAAAAGCTCTGGCGATGTTGATCCGTGTTTTCGTCCTGAGTCGATCAGAATCACATTTGGCCTGACGAGCTGATAAAACTTTTTTTTTGTTTTTTATATTTTTGTGGAGTCTGTGTTGGAGTCTGTGTTGTGCTGGAGCTGGAGGCAGGTCGTTTTGGGGTGTTATCAGACTCATGTCAAGTCAAGTCACCTTTATTTATATAGCGCTTTTTACAATACAAATTGTTTCAAAGCAGCTTTACAGAGATAACAGGAAAACAATGTTGTAATAGTATTGTTCAATTGAAAATTAAATGTACCCAACTAAGCAAGCCAAAAGGCGAAGGCAACAGTGGCAAGGAACCAAAACTCCATCAGGTGACAGAATGGAGAAAAAAACCTTGGGAGAACCCAGGCTCAGTCGGGGGGCCAGTCCTCCTTTGGCCAACGAATGAACAGTGTATGATTATGAGTTAGGCAGCATAATGTCAGGAGTCAGATGGGATCAGAACTTTCACGATATTATCCAGTTCATCTGGTTGGGTGGGTCATCCGGCCGGTGAGGAGATGAGTGGTGAGGTGTCCATGGGCCTTCACAGCCCTGATAATGCGTGTCGTCGTGTCCATGTGATGGTCCTTCATCAGATCTGGATATGCCCTGGATCCGGCGGTCTGCGGTAAACCTCGGGATAAACAGAGAGACTAATATTAGCGTAGACGCCATCCTTCTTATGATGTACAAAGTACATCAGGAATTATGGGAAGTGTTCCCGGTTCAGGCTGATCTAATCTATGCAGCCTAACATTGAATTATAGAAATCTATAATGTGTTATGTGTATGCTAAGCCAAAGAGATGTGTTTTTAGTCTAGATTGAAACTGACAGACTGTATCTGCTTCCCGGACCGTGTTAGGAATATTGTTCCAAAGTTTTGGTGCTAAATAGGAAAAGGATCTACCGCCAGCAGTCGATTTTGATATTCTAGGTATTATCAACTGGCCAGAATTTTGAGATCGCAATAGACGTGAAGGACTATAATGCGTTAAGAGCTCGCTCAAGTACTGGGGAGCTAAACCATTTAGTGCTTTGTAAGTAATTAGCAATATTTTAAAATTTATACGATGTTTAATAGGCAGCCAATGCAGTGTTGACAGAACCGGGCTAATATGGTCATACTTCCTGGTTCTGGTAAGAACTCTAGCGGCTGCGTTTTGAACTAGCTGTAGTTTGTTTAATAAGCGTGCAGGGCAACCACCCAGTAGAGCATTACAATAATCTAGCCTTGAGGTCATGAAAGCATGAACTAATTGTTCCGCATTTGTCAGTGAGAGCATATGACGTAATTTAGATATATTTTTAAGATGGAAAAATGCTGTTTTACAGATACTAGACACGTGACTTTCAAATGAAAGATTGGTATCAAAGAGCACACCCAGGTTCCTAACTGACGACGAAGACTTAACAGAGCAGCCATCAAGTGTTAGACAGTATTCTAGGTTATTAGGTGAGGAAGTTTTTTGTCCAATGATTAGAATCTCTGTTTTTTCAGAATTTAGTAATAGGAAATTACTGGTCATCCAATTTTTTATATCAGCTATGCATTCCGTTAATTTTGTGAATTGGTAAGTTTCGTTAGGTTTTGAAGAAATATACAACTGAGTATCATCAGCATAACAGTGAAAGCTAATTCCATATTTCCTAATTATATCTCCTAATGGTAGCATGTACAGAGTGAACAGCAGCGGTCCTAGTACTGAGCCTTGTGGTACGGCATACTGAACTTGTGATCGATAAGACATCTCTTCATTTACTGCTACAAACTGAAAACGGTCAGATAAGTATGATTTAAACCATGCTAGTGCAATTCCGCTAATGCCAACATAGTTTTCTAGTCTATTTAAAAGAATGTTGTGGTCGATAGTATCAAATGCAGCACTAACATCAAGTAACTACGGAGGCCGAGAGAGCTCAACGTGCTGCAAGCTAAAGAAGACGCATGCAATTAGAAAAAAACGTATGCAAACAGAAAAAACACCCGCAAATTAAGAAAACATCTTCATCAGTTTCACAACACACGTGTGCTCCAAATACTCACAACACAACCAAATAGAGAAACGCGCTGCAAAGGTTCACAACACAACCAAATACAGAAACGCGCTGCAAAAGTTCAAAACACAACCAAATACAGAAACGCTGCAAGTAACACAGACCGCAACGGAAATGTTTCCGGGGAACCAAATAAGTGACGGACCCGGCTGGGACGTGCTTATTGCTCGTGAGCATCCCTATGCCCTACTCCCTTCGAAGGGCAGATGGCAGAGCTTTTCAAGTGGGACTTTGGAGTGAGCGTGGCACTAGTGTCCCATTTATGTAGCCGTTTAGAACGCACTTGATGAAGGGAGCAACGAAAGACAACATAATTTCCAACGTAATTATTTTCACCTGGGATGTTCCCATGACAACGCAGCAGTTGTCCATCAGCTGAACTGCTGTTCTGACGACAGAAATATATTGCTGTTAATATAACGGTTGCAAATAAATGTATTTGTTTATTTTTCCTTTACAAAAAAGAAATGTTACAATATGCGTTTAAACTTTGGACCCTACATTAACTAACATTTCTTATGAAACTTTTCTTTATGAAAATTTAAACATAACATGAAACAATTTGTATAGTGTAACTGATGTATAGATTAATATCTTGCCTTCATGTTCGTCTTCTCTATCTTTTTTATTTATATTTTAGTTTCCAGCTCATTGTTCTTTTCTCATTTGTATTCTGATGACATTGAACATATTGTTAATACATTTTGTATACTGTATACAAGTTGTATGTCATAAAAAATGAATCTCTGTGTGTTTTGCGGGGTAAAAGATTTTTTTTTATATAAAATAAAATAAAGTATAATTTTGAGCTGTAAGCAATTAATGAGAGCACGAGCAGTCTCAGTACTATGGTACGGTCTAAATCCGGACTGAAAATCCTCGCAGATATTATTTCTTTCTAAAAAGGAACACAGTTGTGAGGATACTGCTTTTTCTAGTATCTTTGACAGAAAAGGCAGATTCGAGATCGGCCTGTAATTGACTAATTCTGTAGGATCAAGTTGCGGTTTTTTAACAAGCGGTGTTGCATTGGCTGCCTATTTTTTAAACAATCATAGCCAACTTAAAGGTTTTTGGTACGTATCCTAATGACAAAGATGAATTAATGATATCTAGAAGAGGATCTATGACCTCTGGAAGCATCTCTTTCAGTAGCTTAGTCGGTATAGGGTCTAGCATACAAGTTGTCGATTTAGATGAATTAACAATTTTGCAAAATTCTTCCTCTCCTATAGCAACAAATGAATCAAAATGTTCCTCACGGAGACTACAATATACTCCCTGATGCGATACTGTAGTAGACGGTTGCATAGTTATAATTTTGTCCCTGATATTATCAATCTTATAAGTGAAGAAGTTCATAAAGTCATTACTGCTGTGTTTCTTGGAAACTTCTGGGCTTGAAGCTTTCTTTTTCGTTAGTTTAGTCACTTGTTCAAATAAATACCTAGGATTATGTTTATTTTCTTCTAATAGGGTTGAAAAATAATTAGTTCTAGCATCTTTTAAGGCCTCTCTGTAAGCAATCGAGCTCTCCTTCCATGAAATCCGAAATACCTCTAGTTTTGTTTTCTTCCAGTTGCGCTCCATTTTTCTGGCTGCTCTCTTAAGGGCCCGGGTGTGCTCATTGTACCACGGCGTTGGACTATTTTCTTTAATCTTCTTTAAAGGTGCATAACGCAAGTCTCTGAGTTTTTGCAGAACTACACCCCCTCTGGCGACAAGCGAAACTGCAACCAGAGGTGTGCACGCTCATGGAGCACACGCACATGCACGCTTGCACGAGCACGAGCTGTTCATAACCAAAGGAGCATCAGCCGCAGAAATCTTTTGTTCACAGTCATAATGTCTTCAGAGGTTATAAAGTTATAAATCTGCAAGTCATTTTACATATATGAAAGGAAAGGCATTTGAGTAAATTACAAACTTATGTGTAGAAGAAGAAAACAGTTTTTGTTTCCATTTATCTCCATGTTGAACTGTTTATGCGTTTACTGTATCCACTTATGATTGTAGTATTATGGAAACATGTTCATGAACAATATAAGTTATTAATTTGTAAAAGCTTAAAATAATAATCATACCATACACAGTTGGTCAACAAAGTACACTCAAATGTCTCAAGGTAATAAACAATCAAATGGCACTATATCCGCTTTCATAACAAGTAGTTATAGGAACTTAGTTATAGGAACTGTCCACTTCTAAACAGTTCTAAGAACTACTCTCCCCCAAACTCGGTTTTGCTGTTTGCGGTCGCACTGGCCAGTGGCCAGAACCGATGAGTAAGGGAGTGACGCGAGCACGGCGGCGGCGGCGGCGCCACATACAACAACAACAAACCAGCATGGAGGAGGCTATCGCAATGTTCCCGTTCCGCCTACCGGGACCTTAATAACGGAGTACGAACGGCGGCGTTTAAAGACTATGGTGGAAAGTCTAAAGTAATATGATGGAAGAAGATAGAAGAGCAGAGTGCAGGCAAAGGACGTTAGCAAAGAACACAAGGCTACCGGTAGGCCATACACAAAAACATAGTTAGCATCTTTTATGGGACATGTTTTATGTTTCATGTTGTACTATTCTTCCGAAGACAATTCCTAGTTTATGAACCTGTTCACTGACAATGGTAACCTTAGTCAAATCAATTCTGATTGTACATTTATCTAGCTTACGCTAAAGCATTACACATTTTACGCATCGTCATTTGTTGTCATAGATTTGCCGCATCAGACATTCGAGACTGGGGTATATCTTACCGTTTTATCAAGAAAACAGCCAACTGAGGATCCCTTTTGAGCCCTAGAGCAGACCGGAGATTTATCCATTTGTTGAAAGCCTTCCCGATGCTGACTCTCGTCTCGTCTTATTCCGACGCCTGACTCCAATTTGGCCATTTTAGTCAATAACTAGACAAAAGTTTTCTTTTCTTTGTCTTACGTGGAGTTTGCGTTGGGGTTTGGAATGAACTACAAGCCGGTCTCTTTGAATCCATCTTCTACTTTTGTGGAAAGTTGACTAAAGTTTTGTCGCTCGAGTTGTCTTCGCTGATACGGAGAATGGCGGCTAACAATAACAAACCTCCGAGACATCGCCTGGTGAGCGTGAACGCGCATGACGTCACGCCCAGTCGCAGATTCGAGCCCGAATCCCTCTTATTTATTTTACTGTACAGGACTATATAGACAATCTCAGTGATCAGAGAAGGGCTCATTCAGCCCATCAGGCAATTGTTTACGCATGTATGGGTTAAAAAACAGGTATTTTTAACATGAAATGTTGCGCAATGCACCTTTAAGCGCAAGAGAGAGTTAAAAGTTTCTGTTGCAATATCAAGTTCTTCTAAGCTATCTGGTATGCTGAGATTATGAAACTGATTTGAAAGATTATTGATAAAGCAATCTTTTTTTTAAAAAATATATTTATTAACTTTTTAACAACATATATTACACACACACACCAGGAACACAAAAACAAAATACAAAATGCAATATAGACACATATTGATGTCTTTCGCATCATTACAACTTAGCATATCTCAATTTGTACAAGACTCACATCCTCTAAACTAATGAACTAAAAAAGAAAATAATAAATAAATAAAAAAAACAAAATAATAATAATAATAAAAAAAACTATTAAGGCCTCCTAATACAAATACATCCTATAATCTCACATATCTTCAATTGTCTCTTTAAACATGTCACTATCCTACTTCTCTATGAAGGATCTAAAGCAGGGGTGGGGAACGTTGGTCCTGGAGAGCCATAGCCCTGCAGAGTTTAGTTCCAACCCTAATCAAACACACCTGAACCAGCTAATCAATGTCTTTAGGATCATTAAGGCTACAATCAGGTGAGTTTTTTTCAGGGTTGGAGCTAAACTCTGCAGGGCTGTGGCTCTCCAGGACCGACGTTCCCTACCCCTGATCTAAAGGGATTCCAAACATCTTCAAAAGTTATTTTCTCCATTGACATATTCAGTACCATCTCCCTGAACCACCTTTTTATGCTGGGTGGTTCTAGATTCTTCCATTGTAATGCAATGAGGCGTTTAGCTTGTAAGATACACATAGAAATAAAGATACATTCCTTTGACTTAAAGGGTACCTATCATGGAATTTTGAAAATTACCTTTCATGTAGTGTGTAACATAGATCTAAGTGAACAAAAACATCCTGCAAAGTTTTAAATATGAAAGTTCACCGTATACAAAGTTATTGTCTCTCAAAAGTAAGAGTCGACTCTGAGTCGCTGATATGAATCGATAGACGAACGATGCTTTCTCTCTAGCTTTCGTACGTCAAGTTATTTGAATTCGACACGCCCACTCAGTGCGCGCGCCGAGCAGACAGAGAAACCTGACAACAACATGTCGAAGAGACTCTGTTCTGAAGTGCGAATCAAAAGCAAACTTTTTTTTTCACTGCCCAGGGACAAGCATGTGAAGACTCAGTGGCTAGAGTTTATATTTACAACTATACCACACAAGTATAGCCACCTTGAGCTGTGTTCGCGTTATTTTAATGACGATCGCTTCACAAACACAAATGCTTTCAAGTGTGGAAATCTCACTCCATTCATCTGGTGTGATCTCCTCGTTAAGATCCTTATTCCATGCTTCTAAACGAGAGCTAGAAGACTCCGGGGAGCCCTCTACCAACATATTATACACAAGTGAAATCCGACCTTTATCATAACAATCTTTGGTGACTACTCTTTCCAAAACTGATAATGATGGTATATTTCCTGTAGTTTTTTTGAAATGATAAAATGAAATCTTATCTGTAAGTACCTAAAAAAATTACTTTTAGGTATATCAAATGTATTACTCAATTCTTGAAATGACATAAGATTATCTTCCTTATATAAATCTTTTATACTTTTAATACCTTTTTCTGCCCACGTCTTAAAACCTACATCTACTTTTCCGGAACTAAACTTAGGATTTCCCCATATTGGACAGTAGCGAGATATCTCACTTATATAGGAAATATTCAAATATCTCTGCGTCTCATGCCATACCCTTACCATATTTAAAACCATTGGATTCGTAACCTTACCCTTCATTTTCTGTTAAATTTTACGATCTAAATCATATAAATATGATTCCAAGGGTATTTTATTCGGAATAGAATTGATAAAGCAATCTTTAGTGGCAGAAGTGATAGGTCTAACATATTTATAACACGGAGTCGGCTTTGCAGCCTTGGCTAAATGTAATTTACACGAGAATAGATAATGATCGGAGATGTCGTCGCTCTGCTGCAGAATTTCAACGGCATCAACATCTATTCCATGCGATAATATTAGATCTAGAGTATGATTACGACAATGAGTAGGTCCTGACACGTGTTGTCTCACTCCAATTGAGTTTATAATGTCTTTAAATGCCAATCCCAATGCATCTTTTTCATTATCTACATGTATATTAAAATCACCAACAATTAGGACTTTATCTGCAGCCAATACTAATTCTGATAGAAAGTCAGCAAATTCTTTGATAAAATCTTTTTGGTGCCCTGGTGGCCTGTATACAGTAGCCAGCAGAATCCTCAAACGTGATTTATTGTTTACACTATATATATTTACATTAAGCACCAACACTTCAAAAGAAGTATATTTAAAACTAGATTTCTTAGTGGTTTTGAGAATATTACTATAAATTACAGCAACACCTCCCCCTTTGCCTTTCGGACGAGGCTCATGTTTATAACAGTAATCTTGCGGAGTGGACTCATTTAAAGTAATGTAATCGTTTGGTTTTAGCCAGGTTTCTGTCAAACACAGCACATCTAGGTTATAGTATTTAATCTTATCATTAACTATGAGCGATTTTGAATTAAGGGATCGAATATTCAGCAACTCAAGCTTTATCGTTTGCTCATCTGTATTATATCTGTTTTTTATTTGTTGAACATCAATTAGATTTTTAACCTTAGAAAGGTTTGGCAGTTTTTTGGATTTCCAAATTCGGGGAACAGACACAGTCTCTATATGATGATATCTAGGTGAAAGAGTCTCTATGTGATGGGATTTATCTGACCTTGGTGACGTGAGGCCGCTAGCAGACGGTCGGTTTAGCCAGTTTGTCTGCTTCCTGACCTGAGCCCCAGATTGTCATGTTTTATCTCTAAGACTATGAGCCAAATTACTAGAGAGAAGAGCTGCACCATCCCAGGTGGGATGAATACCATCTCTTTTCAACAGGTCAGGCTTGCCCCAAAAACTTTTCCAATTGTCTATGAATTCTATATTATGTTGCGGACACCAATTAGACAACCAGCCATTGAGTGAACCCAATCTACTAACTATCTCATCACTCCTTCGAACAGGAAGGGGGCCAGAGCAGATTACAGTGCCTGACATCGTACTTGCGAGTTCAAACACCTCTTTAATATTCATTTTGGTGATCTCCGACTGGCGAAGTCGAACATCATTAGTGCCGACGTGAATAACAATCTTAGAGAATTTACGATTAGCATTAGCCAGCACTTTTAAATTTGCTTTGATGTCAGGCGCTCTGGCTCCCGGTGAACATGTGACTATGGTGGCTGGTGTCTCTATTTTCACGTTCCGTGTAATAGAATCGCCAATTACCAGGGCACAATCAACAGCATTCTCAGTGGGTGTTTCACTGAGAGGGGCAAATTGATTTGTTATGGTAATCGGAACAGAAGTGTGGTTTTTTGATCCGCGACTAGAGCGATTTCTCACCGTCCCCCATCTGCCTGGCTGCACAGGCAATAACTCAGCCGGAACCGAATCATGTAAATGGTTCACTATGCTAGGCGCATCCAAAGTAGTATCTAAAGCTCGAGCACACTTACTATCCTCAATTAAAGTTTGGATGCGTGTCTCTAATTCTGAAATCTTCTCCGTCAGCCTGACTGTCTCCTTGCATTTATCACATATAAACCCTATGCCGACGGGGAAGGCTATGGTAAACATATGGCATGAGGTGCAAGTGACAATAACAGGACAAGACATTACTCACCGTGTTTGTTGACTGATTCTTACTCACCTGGGCTTTTTATGAACTCAGATGCGCGGGCGCGCACGAGAAAAATAAATAAATAACTGAGCGCACGGGTGGCGCCTTAACAGGCTAGCGAGATACTAGCGTGTTGTGCTAACAATAACGGAAGCTAGCGATGTTAGGTTAATCTGTTAGGTAAACTGTAATTAGTAGTATAAACAACTAGAAATGATAGTAAATGATGGTTCAAAACAAAGAAATGCGAGGCTTAGACGGAGCTAACAGCCTCGGAGCAAACACACTCACACACAGCAGCAGGCAGTGAGGCAGACAGGAGCAATCGATCGACAGCCTCCTCTGATGACCACCTCTGATGACTCATGTAGTTATCTGCAGTGCCGTCGCATAAACAGATCCGATGGATTTCGCAGAAAATTCGTCCCGGAGACTTCACATATAAATATTAATATTGGCCTTCAGAAGTAATAGCAAAACCCGACAAGTGGATCATTGTAATGTGTAATTACAACCCCTTCACACACAGCCAATAAAAAAAGGATTCATTTTAGAAGAAAAGCTACATAGAGCACCTTTAAGTTTATATGTGGAGGACGAAATCCAGCGGGAACTGAAAAGTTGCTCAAAGTCCTACGTCACCGGACTAATTTGCCTAAACTTCATGGTACTTTAGACCACGATGGAAACGCAGACAACAACAGGTCTGGGGGGAAAAAGTTCCTGTGACAAATTGTTCCAGGTTTCAGTGGAAACAGGGCTAGCGATGCGATTTTATTTAGTATAAACTCTTTAGTATGTACAGAAATGGATGAAAGACGGTAAACCTTGTTTTTATTCAGACAATTTAATTTAACTTCCAAAAAGTCCAGTAAAAAAAACTTGACTGCCGGTCGTCAACAGCAGCTGTCACAGTTTCTAGGCGACAGGAACAATCCTCCATAGGCCAGACTGTCCTTAAAAGGATGCAGCCTCTGAATCGGGGCGCAGCTATCTAGTGTTTTCCAACCTTGTTACTGGAAG
Organism: Chrosomus eos; assembly: GCA_036326025.1. Lineage (NCBI taxonomy): Eukaryota > Metazoa > Chordata > Actinopteri > Cypriniformes > Leuciscidae > Chrosomus > Chrosomus eos. The sequence continues at coordinate 26,602,804 of CM070842.1, forward strand.
CAGTTACTGAAGTGTTCGAAATTGCCACCTATACCCTCATTCACTATTCCTACATTACTCCACTAATATAGTCCACTTGAAGGAGGGACTGAAAACGAGAGAGTGAATTCAGATACGGACTAGGCCGAAACTGCTGCTGCTTTTGCATAGTTTGCGGTTGCTTCATACGAAACTTTGCAAAATGGCAGCTCTAGTAGTAAGATGAAAAGATTTATCTTAGCTCTGTCATGGAAACTAGCATGTACTAACTTTAATTAAACAATTTAATTATCAATTAGAAAGGAATTCTACCTGAATGATATTGCGCTGTAGCACCATTGGACCAGCGGTTTGGAAAATGGATGGATGGATGATTCAAGTTGATTATGGCAGCGCAAAGGACCGGTAGAACTCCAGCTGTGGAAATTATGTTGTCATCCATTTATGCAGTTTTATGAGATTACAAGACAAGGACCTCAAGATCAAGACTACAACATGAATACTTTATCTTGGATATTACGACCTTTAACCAATTCGAACCAACAATGGTCACCTAATCCCTTGATGATTTAACATGATAATTTTACCATTAGTTTCCCAATACAGATCAAACCCCTAAAAGACAAATCGTAAGATGAGATACATTGTTCGTACAATTCTAAAGGGGAAATAGAATATATATACATTAATGTAGAATTCATTTCTCCTTCTTTAGGACTCGAGAGAGAGAGAGAGAGAGAGAGAGAGAGAGAGAGAGAGAGAGAGAGAGAGAGAGAGAGAGAGAGAGAGAGAGAGAGAGAGAGAGAGAGAGAGAGAGGGGGGGAGAGAGAGAGAGACCCCCACCTTCTCTAACATTCCTATGGGAGGTCTTAAACGCTGTTATCTGAGAGCACCAGGCTCTGACAGTGCGGTTAAGTTTTGGTTCTTACCGTCCCAAAAAGCTGGTGCACCTAGAATCATACATTTTACTGTAATTTCTTGTATCTGATTAATTCAGCTGGACCCGGAGAATTAAAACAAGAACAAGAAAGATGTATAACACTTCTGGAAATAGACAGTTATAAGTAAAATGCCCAATGATAAAAATCACATTTACTCCACTGTAGCATGGACAAACAAAACACACATAAAAACACATTGAAAATATCTGGTTAAAATGTCTTTTAAAAAGAGAGGTTTCCTTTCGTCTTTGGACTCTACTTCCTGTGGAACATTCCAATCAGAACATACAATGTCTTAATGTTCTTGTAAGCGGACACCATGCTCTTCCGGTGTGTGGATGTCAGCTGTGGGGGATGTGTGTGTGGTGGGAATGTGTGTGTGTGTGTGTGTTACATTCAGGCTTTCTGGGCCTGAAGGCTTTGGGACTTTAGCAAGGAGGTATTTAATTATCCAGATTCACCCAAATACCCTACATTATACAATTTGTACATTAGAAAAACCATTACGCATATGGAGAGTCACCATAAACCACATATCTATGTGTGTGTGTGTTATGTGTGTGTCGTGTGTGTGCATGTGAGAGATTGTATGTAAGTGTGAGAGAGTGTGAGTGCAATGGCGCTTTTCCACTGCATGGTACGGTACGGTTCGGTTCGGTACGGCACGCTTTGGCGCTTTTCCACTACATGGTACGGTACGGTTCGGTTCGGTACGGCTCACTTGTGGTGCTTTTCCACTGCATGGTACGGTACGGTGCGCTTCGGCGCGCTTTAAATGGTACCTGATCTGTTGAGGTTCCAAGCGTACCGTACCGGTACTAAAATGTGACGTGAAACACTGCAGATCACTGATTGGTCAGACAGACAGAATCGTCACTACCAGCGTCATTGGATTTGCGACACGAGACCGCTATACAGAGTCATATAACCAGTAGACAACAGCCAACACGGTAGCACCTGTGTTTTACTTACTTGAAAAAAAAAAGAAGAGATCAACACTTTAAAAGGAAATGGCTGAATCGTGGTCGAGGTGCAGACGTTCCTCTCGTTGGTTGTCGAGGAGCGGGTCCAGTGAGAGCTGGATGGGGCAAAACAGAATGAAAAAGTGTTCCAAGAAGTAGCAGCTAGCTCAGCTCTTAGCCGCACACGGCTATCACCGGACCTACAAACAGTGTAACGATCAGTCCCACCCACTTTGAATGGGTACTAACTGCAGTGGAAAAGCAACCGAGCTAGCGAACCGAACCGTGCCGTACCGAGTCGTACCACGCAGTGGAAAAGCGAAGCGAACCGAACCGTTCCGCGCCGAATCGAACCGTACCGAACCGAGCGTACCATGCAGTGGAAAAGCGCCACAAGAGTTCCCACACAAGGTTGCAACATTTTACCCTCTGTCTTGTGGGAACCAATATTTATTTTCTCTAAATTGGGCGCGGGACACAAATATAGCTTTGCCAGTGTGGTTTCTTATCACAACTGATCAAGATGGCAAAAAGATTCACTGCTCAAAGGGCCTTGTAGTTGATTTTGGAAGAGACAGAAGATTTTGATGATGTACAAGAGGTTTCAGAATGTGAAGATCCCAGAATGTGAAGATCCCATGACAATTCAGAGTCTGACAGTGACTTTGAAGAAGAGGATGAGATTGAGCATCACCTAGTTCCAAAACGAAGTCGAGCTTGTGTTGTGTAAACTGACCTGAATAGGTTAAATTTCTAATGAAGTTCAAATAAATAAAACTCAATAGTTATGAAAAACCTTGCTTCATTTGTAAATTTGTTGATTTTTTCCACTCATATCTTGATTATAATTGATTTTCTTTTTTTATGTCATTTTAGTAAAAAATAAACAAAAAAACGAGTAGCACTTTAATTCTTAAATGTGATCTAACAAAGGTAAAGATAAAATATTAACAATATATGCTGTTTATATTGCTTGTAATTGGGATGAAGTAAACATCTGTTGAGTATTTTAACATAAAATTGTTTGATTGTGTTGAATTAAAAACCCCAAAATGCAGCGGGTCCACCAGACCCACGAACACTGGCTGAATAACAAAAATATGAACACCACACAAAGGTTAAACGTATTTTAGCACAATTCACAACCAGCGGTAATTCAGGAAAAAAATATCCGAATGCTCCACATGAAACTATGGTCTTCCGAACCTTTTTTTTTTTTAGTAATTTTTATTAATATGTGCCATGCAAGACAGCGCTTAGGAGTGCGCGCGCGCGAGACCGGGGCGCTCTCTCGCTCTCTCTTTCTCTGTCACACGCGCAGCAGTTCGTCTACCACAAAGAACGTATATTTACAAGAAGTGAAAGCCAATAGAACGTTCCATTGCAACACCAGCGCCCAGCAGCAGCGCTACGCTTCCGCCATTTTGGGGTGAAAGCCACTCGGCAGTCATATATTATACATATCATTAGTCCAGTGCAGATGTCATTTTTAGGTTGAAATAATTATGTAAAAAGAGGGGGCAGCGCCAAATAATTTTTAACGCAGGTGCCGAGGGGGTGCTAGATCATTGACAGGGGGAGCTGCGCACTTATAGCCTATTGTATACTATTATTAAATGAGCAAAACTTCAATATTTAATATTCAATAATTTTAATTATCACAACTAAAGTTTTAATTTTACTAAATCGAATAAGCACAACATTCAGCATTCACTCTACAAATTATTATTTATAATGTTATTTCGACATAATATCTCGTTATTTCGACACATAATATGCGAAATCAGAAAGTAGCCTATTTCTTTTCGTTTGGAATAGTTTCGTTTAAAGATTTAGTTGCCAGCTTTCTATATTTCTCATGTCTGAGGCATATTTCGGCTAATTTATGATGAGATTCGCTCAAGTTCACGAACAATGCAAGTGACCGAGCCGTATGTCATGATTATATTGTCTGCTATATTTGCTTATTTATTAAATCCAGGCAATTGGTTGATTACTTTTTTTTTAATTAAGATACAATTTACACAAAACGAAATTAATTTTAAAGAAAGGCTTTCTACAAAACACAACGTAGGTTAATGAGTCAAAATCACGTGACCCACTTCATGTCTCCCGATATCATATTCATGCTGTTCACTTTTCATAATCAACATGGGGAAAAAACATTATAATATTTGAACAAATATGAAACTAAATGCGCTTATTTAAAGGCTACAACAACAGTAGGCCTACAGATTCTCTATTTGTACAACTATTAGGCCTATACAACAACAGCAATAGAAATAGCTTTACAGTAAACTTCTTATATCGTATATTAATGACCGTTAAAGCAAGAGTAAACAAAAACACAGCCACTGTACAAAATTGTGGCAATTATAGGATAACGGACACAGCAATGCATAAGATCATCATGTTTGTAGCATGATCCAGGGGATTAAAACGTACAAAATATATTTCAGGCCAAGTGGAGTTGGTAACTAATAATAGTAGTAAATATGTAAAGTTGCATAAAATGGAAATATTCAATAATGCATGAAAAAACTACCTCAAAAAACTTATCTGTGCGGTTGTCCAGTAACTCCCGTTGGAATCTTCATCCCAAAATGGCGGCCGCGCTACCTAGTGGCTGTTACCAGAAAAGCATCAGAGTTTCGCCTCTTGTGCTTCTATACTCTTTGTCTACCATAGGCGTAGCCACGGGTCTGCCAGGGTGTGCAGGTGCCACCCACAGTGGCAGCTGGCACACCTAAAAATAGATGCAGAATTATTTTTTTATAGTATTAATAAAAATGTTTTTCTAAACTTGGACTATTGTTGTTTACTTACAATATTTGTAAGTTAAAATTTAATTTAGAAATTATTATCGTTAACAAAATATCTGCCGACATTCGGACTGCCAACCAATCCGCAAACAGCCTCTGACGGCGACAAGGTTGCGCTGTTGAGGCTCGCGCAGCCTCATGAGGAGAAATGGAAACAAATGAGCGCAGTTCACACAAAGAAACTTAATGAACATACATAAGTTAAAAAAAATTTAATGTGGAGTTTTTATATTTATAATATGATACAGTTAAGCAACATCACACGACCACGAGTGCTGCATCAATATTGAAAATGTGACACTGATTTCATATGACAGTTCAATAAAACAGGAAATAATATCAAGTCACTTACATTTGACGTCTACATTACTCATCGATCGTTTTACATCCAATAAAAGCAAGGATGTTAACAAAAAATGAGGCATATACTGGCAAGTGATATTTCCACATGGGCTTGAAAAAAAAAAAATCACGAGTCCTCAATGTCCGAGACCGAGACAAGACCGCCGAGACCAAATGCGGTCGAGTCCGAGACCATCAAAAAGTGGTCTCGAGAACTACAACACTATTTTCATTTGAGTTGGAAAAATGTGCGTACACCTTATGCACCAGAGAAACGAGGGCGCCGCCATCTTTAGATGAACGTCTTTGAACTTCCGTTTTTGCGGCATAGCTATCCAGGTCAAGAGTAAGTAGGTGAAGTTGATTTACTTATTGTAGAGTTAACGAAAGTTATCATGAGCATTGTAATGTTTATCATAAGCATTGTAAAGCATATGTCTTAACAAATGGACCTTGGACATTTTTTAAACGAGCCGTTCATTCATAACTACGCAAGATCGCTTTGAAAATACAGACCGGAAGTCAAAAGACAACGAGCTCAGCGCTGAAAAGGGGCGTGGCTACATAAGGTCTATATCATAGGTCTATATACACAATCTCTTTAGTTTTCTTTTACTGCCAGTGTCATCTTTTTGGCATGTGGTTTTGTATTATTTGCATTGCTAATACATTCTTTGCTGAGACGGTATGTTGCAGTAACCATCTTTATTCAGTTCGGCACACTATATAAAAACTCAAAATGCACTTTGACCCCTTTTGAGCGATCATCTCAATGGCATCTTGCAGAAGGAAAAGCCTGTCAAGATGTTCCTAAATTGTTTGTCTGCTCTCAAATTACATCATTAACAAAAACATATTGTGATCTATATTTGTGCATGTGTGAATCTGCCTGATTAACCACAGTAATGATCTCCAAACAGGGGATTTTTTTATCTCCTGTGATCCTCTGTTGGGCTAAAGACTTCTTCCCAAGGGTTAACTTGTATTCTAAAAAACACAGGTGAAGATAAATGGTTCTGATAGGTATGCCTTTGCATGTCACAATTAGCCCTGTGTCACTCCTAATAGTCTTATAAAAACACAGGGCTTATGGTTTTCCACTCTGGGTGCATTTAAGCTTTTAATTAGTTAGTCTCTTTATGAATGGGTGCATGTCAACTTGAGGAAATCAGGTACACTTGAACAAATATCAAAGGGGGAAAAACAACAACAAAAGGACTCCTCCAAGACCAACTATCACAACACACTGAACATTTAGCTTACCTGAAACCATAATAGACATTTTGTTCTCAACGGGTTTTGCTTCAGGGACCAGATTCTACATTTGACATCAAGTCTGTAAACAAAACATTATCATGAACTGACATAGAACAAACACTAGGCCCAATTAAATGCCTCGTTCTAAGTGGGTTATTTTTGTATTTTACTTGGCATAGTTTTGTTCAGGGTTTTCAAAGAATAGGGCTATTAGATGACTTTTTCTAAAAATATCAAATGAAAATAGGCAGACACGCAACTAAGGTGCATTTAATCACTTTAATTCCAGTGACAGTAACAATATACACACTTTCAACATTCACAACATCTCAAAAGCATAACATTACATATGCAACTGAGCAACAATAAGGCATTAAGCATTGCCTTCTGCTGATTATCCAGTGGTTCCCACAGTCCATGTAGATCAGGGGTTCCAGCCACCCAAACACTGCACATTTTGCATTGTCTCCTTAATCAAACACACCCAATTCAGGTCATCAGCTTATTCGTATGGACTTCAAGATCCGAAATAGGTGTCAGACAAAGGAGATATTCAAAATGTGTGTGTGTGTGGGGGGAGGGGGCCCTGCTCTAGATAAATGATTTAGCAAGCGCCAAGCTGGGTTGATAATTCAATGTTCAACAGTAAAGTTCAGAGAAACCACAGCACCAAGCTACTGATAAAGATCCAACTTTAAAAATACTGTTTTATCTCAGTGAGCAGTGGATGAGCTGCATGTTTCTGTCATAGTACATCTGATATGAATGAAACTGACACACAGGACAGGAGTATTATCATACATATCTAGTTGAAACCAAACATCTATGATTACATTAACATTCACTAAGGAGCCATTCACACAAAGTGTTTTCAAAGCTTAATGTCTTTCAGCTTGATCCGGCAATATAAAAACACAGTATTTTTACTGTAAAAGATTCATTGGTCAAAGATGTTTGTGTGGTGCATGTTTATACATAAAAACAATTGAGTAGAACGCAAAATAATGCTCTGTATGAACGGCCCCGGAGAAGTAAAAATAAAATCAACAGTGGAGGACTTTGAAAAGACACTTAAATGTTCATAATATTAATTTAGTACATCATAATAAGTAAGTACATCAGTAGAATGTCAATCCGTAAGTTAACAGTCTAAACAATCAAAATAAAAATACAACAAATTTCAATTTCAACTACGCAAGTAGAAGTGCCATCATAAGGACAGAACTGGAAGCCACCATTTCATGTCGTAAAAATAATCATGGTTTGTTGTAATAGCAGTTGCTAGAAGAAAACAATGACTCAAATGTCAATGCCGTGCGCAACGTTTAAACTGGAGATAATAAAGTGTTCATGCAGTATGCTGTCTTGGAAGAGAAGTTAATGTTCATCAAACCACATGCGAGAAGGAGGCAGTGATGGAAGGTGAATGGTGTAGAAAAACTGCCAATGTTTTAAACTTTTGGAAACTACAAAAAAATGTCAAATTGTTAGGTGGCTCACGTTGCAATTTAGTGGAGTCATTGTGAGAAGTGAAAGTACTTTCTGTCGAATCTTCAAGTAGTCCTTTGAGAATACCTTGTCTTAAGTCTCAACAACACCCAAGACAAACTCCTCAGATTATATGTGATAGGTGTGAGCGGTCCATTTCTCAGTCTGGCTCAATGGCTTTATGGGATTTATCCTTTTCTAGAATGTCAGTGTAGCAGGCAACTGAAGATAAGAGACAGAATGCTAGTAAAGAGTAGCATGACTCCATGGCCATGGGGTCCAGGTAAATCACCATTACTGGGGTCGGATTTAGTATCCACGCCACTGCGATCCTGCACCTGTTTTTCTGCATGCTGTTCCGCATAGACCATGTACAGCTCGACACATCGTCGTGCTTTCATTTGCTCAATTAGTACAGGATAGCCAATCTCCATAATGCTAACTGTGTCGCCATCATCATCACTGGCTTCTGCTTCTCCTTCCTGGATCTGCTTTTGAGGTTGACTGGATATTTCGGCTGGGTTTGACATTATAAATGAAGTGGCATCTGTACTGGCTCTTTCAGCAGTGCTATTGTTGCTTGTGGCATTTTCTTGAGCGCCGTTAGGATCATCTTCTACTTCTGCTATTTGAGCCTCAAAGAGGTCAATGGATCTCCTTGGTCTTTCTTCCGGTTTCTCTCGAAGCAAGTCAGTCCTCTTAATACACTTGTCCATGTACTTCTCATAGGACTCTGGTGGAGGATTTTGGAAGATCTCATATGGGTTACCATTTCCTTGTACCACAGAGGTAGATCCTGCTTCGCCTGGCTTGCCGCCTTGGGAGTTAGGGTTTCCATTCACGTTACCTTCGGGGGAGTTTGGCCATAACGTTTGTACATGTAGTTATTGTAGTAGTATTCCTCCTGTGGATTGTGGAAATTGAAGCGGGGACGAGGAAAACTTCCGAGGCCATATCCCAGAGCCATACCGGCCACCGCCCCTACCCCAGCAGCCATAATCGCCTGCTTGCCAAATCCCCTTGAATTGCTATTAGGGGCCATTCCCATGCCCTGCACTGACTGGGCAAAAGGTGATCTGCCCCCTTGCCCATAGCCACCGTAATTGCCCCCATAGCCTGGGCTCATGATTTTGTTGTTGGGGTTCCAGTAAGGATACTGTGCCGCTCCTGGATGTCCACCTGCCCCTGCACCTGCAACACCTCCACCAAACTGGTTAGGGCTGGAACCTCCTCGGACTGGATAACCTGGATAAGAGCCTCCAGCTGGATAGGGGTTTCCTCCGGCTTGTCCAGGATACCTGTTGGCTCCCCCTGGGTAGCCACCCTGTGCTGGGTAACCACCTTGGGCTGGGTAACCACCTTGCGCTGGGTAGCCACCTTGGGCAGGGTTTCTACCTTGGGCTGGGTAACCACCTTGGGCTGGGTAACCACCTTGGGCTGGATAACCACCTTGCGCTGGGTAGCCACCTTGGGCTGGGTTTCTACCTTGGGCTGGATAACCACCTTGCGCTGGATAGCCACCTTGGGCTGGGTAGCCACCTTGGGCTGGGTAGCCACCTTGGGCTGGGTAGCCACCTTGGGCAGGGTTCCCACCTTGGGCTGGGTATCTACCTTGGTTAGGGTTTCCTTGACCTGGATTAGAGCCAGCTGCTGGATATCTGCCCTGGCTAGGGTACCCGCCTCCAGTACCGGGATAGGGGGGTGGATTCTGGTTTGGTACTTGAGGTTGTCGAGGATAGTTTCCAGGGGCCGAGTGTGTCCCATGTGAGGTGCCTTTATTGCTGCTGCTGCCACCTTTGCTGCCACCACCTTTGCTTCCTGTGCTGCTTCCACCTTTGTTTGAGCCAATTTTGCCCAAGCTAAATCCGCCTTTACCGCCCCCGCCTCGTTTGGCCAAAACGGAAACCAGAAGAGCCAGGCAGAGAAACAGTACTGTTAGGCGACCCATCTCTGTGGAAAAAAGAGAGAGGTTCAATGAAAAGAATCAGAGATCATTTTCAAAGTTGTCAATTTTGGCATGCCACATTTACATACATGACTGGTTATGCTTAATAGTCTGATAATGTAATTATTAATATTCAAGTTGCACTTGATACAGAGTCAATAACAGAAATTCAGAAGAGAAAATGTGAACAGAAACAAGGCCTTCATTGACCAAACAACCATGTTTATGACCAAACTTTACTCACAACAAAAATGCTATGACGATTGGGTAAAGTTTTTCTTTTGCTCTCGAATGGAATCTCAAATGAGTGCATCTATGAACTAGCGATTTCAAACTACGTCATACTTGTAAAGAGGATTGGCTCGTTCCTACGATGATAGGATCAACATCTTGTAGTAAGTATATACACACTAGGGCTGCACGATTAATCATATCGCAAACGCGATGTCAAGCCTGTGTGATTATATGGTGCAAAATGCTGCGGTTTTATGAAATAAATAAATGCAGGTGTGGACATAACAACCCATTATCTCTGAGAGCTGTTTGCTCATTTATTTTCTAAACCGCTAATAAAAAGAAGACCAGTCAGTTTCAGTTCAGGCAGTGGCACGTATGGTCATGTTGTGACTGTGATCGTGTTATACTGCAGATAAACTGTGATTCAGAAGGGCCAAGTTATAAAAATAAATTTCAGGTGGGTGGCGGGCCGATGAAATATAAATTATTAATGCAAGACACAGAACTCTTATTTCATGGTAAAACGCAATGAACGTGTGTCACTTTTGTTTTCAACAACGCATTTCTCCTCAAGGAAAAGAAATCAAGGAAAACATGCCTAGAGCACCTTCTAGTGGTTCACCTCTCAAGTGATAAGTAGAGCTTTTTAGAAAGAGGGGTTACACTTTATTTGAACTAAGGTCTTATTGTTACAGTGTAGTTTATATATTTAACTCTTTGGGGTCGCCGATCACGCCGGCGTGATCAAGTTACATGTCCAGTTTAAGACGTTGAAGCATAAAAACAAAGTCACGTTGAGCGCTGCCGTCCACTTCTGTCGAAAGTGCTGGCTTGAAATTCTATTTTACTTTTTGTTTTGTGTTGATAGACCAAGTAAAAACGGAGATATGATCATTTAAACGTTATATAAAAAAATTTGCGCGTATATTGACGCGTTCGTAAAAGAACGCAAGATGGGATGAGACAGACGTTGCATTTATTCTAATAACTTTGTCGGTTTTTGTCATAAAACAAAACGGAGAAAAATGTGTGAATCTGCTGACTCTGCTCTTCAGGCTGCACATTTTATGGAATGGAGGAGGAGCCAACTGAGCAAAGACGCGAAATTGAAAGGCAGGAGATTTACGGAGTAGACAAAGAGAGACATATATACGTTATATATAGAGGGAGAGAAATTCCAAGTGTGAGTAGATTTTGAGAGTAGTTTAGGAGTAGTGTAGATAGTTTAGGAGTAGTTTAGGAGTAGATTAGATAAACTGTTTTGAGGAGTGGCACAGATCAAAAACAACATGAAATAAACACACCTGATATTTGTTGTAAATAGTTGAATGTATGGTTTGATTTTGTGTTCATTTTACCTGTTGTGTGGTATATTTGCACTATTGAGGAACTCCTCTTACTCAAGGAATGAAAGCCCTGTAATGTAGCTAGCTGTGTAATTGTACATGAAGTGTTTTGTAGTTTCTAAGCAAAAAAGAAAAGAAAAAAAGCCTATTGCCACACCTGCTTTGTGCTGTATATAGTTTCATTTTATCTCAATTTTACCAAGTTTTTATGTTGTATTTGCACTAGTTGGGAACCCTCATACTCTGGGAATGCAATGCCTTAAAAATAGCTCTCTGTATATGTGTGTGCACAATTTATTTTTAAAAGTGGCAAAGATAAAATGAAAAAAAAAAAAAAAAAAAGCCTATGGCTACACTCGCTTTTTTTGTAAATCATATTTTTTTTGTATATATCTTGATTATATCTGAATTTTACCTGTATATTTTGACATTTACAACTTGTGTTTACATTTTAAACCTTTTAAAATGCTTCATTGAGCATGTTTGTGTTTTTTGTAGTAGAAAAGCTATACTTTTTCTATTCGGATTTTGTTTTTTTTTGTGTGATTTTGGGTCCAGTATGTTGATACAGAACATGAAAAACTAATTGTCTGGTCATATAGGTGATGTTGTGCTGAAAAAAATGATACCAAAAATTGGTATGGTAAACATTTGTTTATGTCGCAAAATTAAAAAATTAAAAAGTACTCAAAAAGGGCCAAAATAGCCCAAGACTCTGAAGGGTTAAGTACTGAGAAATATTAAGCAACTACATGTATTTACTATAGGGGATAGGGTAGGATTAGGATTTTGTTGAGGGTTAGTTGCATGTAATTATGCATAATTTACTGTTATTACTATGGTAAGTACATGTAACATCGGCAACAAGGACACTGTAAAATAAAGTGTTAGCTACTGAAAGAGGATTTGGAAGTATAAGTTGTTGCTTTGTTTTTTAAAATGACCAACAAAAGTTTTACTGGTTTGACCACACATTTATATCCAGTTTCCTTTTTGAAAGAGTTTATACAAAGCATGTTACATCCTGCTTGTTTGGACAGAATGTTCAAAATATCTTATTTCATTGTTCTATTTATTTTATTTAGCTGTACTATTGATACAATAACAAGTTTGCAGTAATGCAAATATGTTATTGTTTATTTTAATTTTTAAATAATTTGAATTTGAAAATCTGTGGATTTAGTTGTTATTGTTGCTAGTTTGAGTTGAGAAATACACATTTCAGCATTATCAGTAATCTGTGTGTGCATTTTCCTTGAGAACCAAGCAAGTTGACTCATGATACCATTTGTTTATTATATCTCAATCGCAATATGACACACTCAATAAATAGCAAGAAATATATGCATGTAAGACACTATTTAAAGCTTTGGAATCTCCAGAAGGAAAATGAAAGCTGGATGGCCCACAGTGACAGACAATGATCAGGCCTATGCTTTAAATTTATTTAAGCAATGTAAAGCAAGAATTCAATCATAAAAAACAAAATGATATTATCCCCACTGAGCTACACAAACCTTTCCTAATTAACATTGAAATGAACTTTAAGATACTGACACTTCAGATTTAGGAGTTTAAAAGTGTCAATGTGGCTCAATATAAAAGAGACTGGTTACTGGGACTGTCTCTCAGTATAGCCTAAGTCAAACGCCCAATTACACATTTAAGCTTTTCTGTAGCATGGTGACTTCAAACATCCAGTTTCCAAATTATCTCAAAATAGGATAATTTTTGGAGCTTCTAAACTAAAATTACAGCATCATCAGATTTTTATAATAGTTTTAGGGTAGCAAATGAGCACATTAAAACACGCACAATGAATGTTAGGGTTAGGCAACTATTATGTTAAATGTATTGAATTTGTATAGAATGATTTTAAAATGAGTTGCCTTTTATATTTTATATTTAACATTTAAAATGTCCATTGCCCTTTGTGAGTTTGCCCCATATAGTGTAACATTAATAGGGCAAACATGAACTGTAATATATATATATTATATATATATATATATATATATATATATATATATATATATATATATATATATATATATATATATATATATTCTTTTTCTTTCTTCAGATCAATAACGGAGGAAATTGAGTTTTTTGGAGTAAAGACGTTATTGTTTGGTGCAACATATGACAATTCTGACAAATAGTCACTGGAGTAAAAAACGTGACTTGCCACCTAATGTGCTCAGATTTGTCCACAAATATATGACGTCACAATGTATTATTTCACTATAATTGTCTAGTTTAACAACCCATCATGCTCATCTGAGTATCTTACACTCTTAAAAAAAAGGGTTCCTCGAGGTTCTATATAGAACCCTGGGGTTCCGTACTTGGAAAATAGAACCCTTTAACGACAAAATGGTTCTATAAAGAACCCTTGGAGAGCAAAGAACCTTTTTTATTAAATGGTTCTATAATTCATGTTTTACATTATAAGTTTGCCTTTTTTTACCAATCATTTTGTAATAAAACATTATAGGCCTAATAATAAACAAACAAAGTGTTTTCTTTATTTTGTGTACCATATAGTAATTGGTTACCTTTTAATCTATTGAAGGGAACATTAAAAATAATAATCGTAAAAATGCCCTCTGGTGGCGTATATGCGTTGCATCATCCTTGAATTCCTATTGGTGGATTGGCGAAGATGAACCTACAAGTGACAGTTATTTTTTCAAACTGAGGAGTCCGCCATTTCTGCCCGTTCAGGTTCATACCCTCAGGTAAGTTAAGTTTTTACATTGAAATCATTTTACTGAAATATTTAGTATTGCAGTTAATATTTCTATTGGTTAGAGTAGTCCTTGTGTTAAATACTGATAACTTTACTAGAAGCAAAATGGAATATATTCACCTCAGTTAAAACACTGCTGTGTAACTTAGCACCGATGGGCTTCGTCAGCCGTAGGTTCAGAAAGCCCTGTTAAATTGAATTTGCTCCGGTTTTTAAAGTAATAAAGTTACAATCTCCCATTATTTCCTTGTTATAGTTAATGAAATGGTCAATAACAATAAGACAGCTGTGTTATAAGGAGACGAGCTTCGAGACAGAAGCGTGAATTTTAATTTCAATGAAGCGCACGCTCGTTTTTCTTTAATGGTAACGTTAAGTTAACGATAGGCGCCGATTGAAATAAAAGCGAACCGGGTGGAAGACGGAGGTGTATGATATGCGAATGTTTGTCGCAGTTTCACACACATAACCTAACGTTAACGTTACTCAGTTTGCGTTGAGTATTTTCCCCAGGTGTAGAAGTTCTTAACTGTTAACTTTGGCCCGCGAGGTCCACTTTCGTGCAGTTTTTAGCTCCAACCCAGATCAGACTGTCTGTTACTTTTCAGTAATCCCGAAAATCTTGATTAACGTTAGCTTGTTCATGTGTGTTTTATCAGGGTTTGAGCTAAACTCAGCAGGTGGACAGACTGGACACTGCTACAGTTGAGAACTTCCGGCCATGTCTCCATTAAAACTGCACGGTTGCAGTCAGTGCAGCGTTCGTAACATCGTTTACTGTGATGCATGCGCTGGATTAAAGTGATGATAGCACATGGTTAAATGTGTAGGTGTGTTTGCATTGCATAGTTGGTTTGTGAAGTGTTATTTATGCTCTGTTTTATTTCCCCCCAGGTAACGATGGTTGACAAAAAGAGCTTAATAAGTTAAAAAAGTAAGTCTGTGTTGTTAAATATTAAACATTGTTGCTAAATAAACACACTTAAAGCAAGCTTAAAATCCTTATCTTAATTTATATTTTTCTTTTTCTTCAAACAGCCTGGAATCTGAAGTGCCTCAAATATCTTGTACTCGGTATGTATCATTGTTTTGACGTTTAAACAGACTTGTTGCTAAATAAACAAACTTAAAGCAAGCTTAAAATCCTTATCTTAGTTTATATTTTTCTTTTTCTTCAAACAGCCTGGAAACTGAAGTGCCTCAAATATCTTGTTCTCGGTATGTATCATTGTTTTGACGTTTAAACAGACTGTATATTGTGGCAAGTAAAATGAAAATCCTGTATAAAAAAACTTCATCATTGTATTCATGTTTACAGACAAGAACCCTGTGAGAATGAGGGCTCATTTGTTGCCAAACCTTGGCCAGCAGTGAAACTCAACGCATGTAATAATTTTGATTACTTTACCACGCCCAGTATTTTTCTTATTGAACATTCTCAAAATACATCACTATATGGTAGTCAATTGCAACCTCCAGTTCATGCTAACTTTAAGGAACTTGTTTGGCTGAAAGTGTGTAATTTGGATATAAGCACCTGAAGTAAACAAATGTTTTGTATTTTTTAAAGATGCTGCATGAAATGACGATGAGGTTTTGAACAGACTTGGTGAAGAACATGGAAACTTCTCTAAATGAAATGGCCCAAAACATCATCAGGAGTGCAAAAAAAGGAAGGAAGAGGAAACCACAGAAGGTAACACCATATATTTTTTCCCATCCAACCTATCTGTTCCATGCCCAGTGTAAAGTTGCATTGTCAATGTAAAGGTTGTAGCTTCTATAAATTGTATGAGTGAAAACGTGTATTAAAATAATGAAAGTATTAAAGGAATAGTTTTCCCCAAAAATGAAAATTGTCATAATTTATTCACCTCTTGTCATTTCAAATCTTTATGACTTTCTTCTTCAGAACACAAAAGATATTTTGAAGAAGGATGGTAACCGAACAATGGCGGTGCCCATTGACTTGCTGCATTGGTTTTGTGTCCATATAATTTAAGTGAATGGGTACCAGCATTGTTCGGTTACCAACATTCTCCAAAATATTTTTTGTGTGTTATGCTGAAGTAGGAAAGCCATATAAGTTTAAAATGACAAGAGCGAGTGAATGATGACAGAATTTTCATTTTTGGGTAAACTATCCCTATAATTGATTTCTGTACCTAATGTACAATAATTTGTATCTGTTTGTAGGTCTCGTTAGGAATGCTGCACTCATTTTATTGCTAGCACTATTTAAAGAAAACGTCACCTTTCTCTACTGTGTAGATAGTGTAAGTAAGTTTAGGTCTATTTGATGCCTTCTGTTAATTGGTGAAAAGCACTCAAAAGGTGAAATGTTTGTTTTACAGGAACCCAAAGGTCCTACATCAACCATGGTGTTTAACGGCTGTCCTGATCCCCTCAAGACTGAAAGTGTCAGCATTATAATGGAGGCAGACATTGACATGACAAAGGCTGTGGAATGCCTGTTTGCAGTCTATTTTGCAGTCACACAATGACTTTTAAGTTTATGCATATATTTTTGAATAAGAGCATGACACAAGAACACCAATACCTGTACTAAAAATATACTGTCAACTTGTGTAAGTTGTAGTGCTATTTATTTAGATGTTTTAATTGTTCATGTATTGTTTTTTATCTGCATTGTCAAATATCAAAGATTTGTTTTTCCTCATTTCAGAGATGCATGTAAAAGTTAAGTACTGTACATGTACATACAGTACATAAACAAGCTTATGTATGTTTATTGCAAAATGAAAATGCTTAAATTAAATAATTCAAACTAAATGGTTGAATGTAATTTAACATCTTAAATGTAAAACAAGTTTTGCTGTATAATACAGAGTATACAGATGTGCAATTTTAAATATGACACTAATATTTTTGTATAATCAATTGAATAAATTTAAACTTTTGGAATTTTCTGGATTGGTTATATTTTTGTATTCATATAATAACTTTTTGTATTCATACAATCTTTTTTAATAATAACTGGTTTAATAATATAGAACCCTTAAATTGTTCTATAAAGAACCATCTAACTTGGATTTAAAGAACCATTTAGGGTTCTATTTATGGAACCATTAAAATGGTTCTATATAGAACCATTTTGGAGTTCCATATATGAAGCGGGTGATAGAACCATTTCTGGTTCTAAATAGAACCATTTCTTCTAAGAGTGTAGTACTACATGCCTGACGACAAAAGTATTTTCAGCAATGACAACGGTGAGTGTGTATCGGTCTGTGAATCTCTATGAGTGTGTGTCTCTCATGGAGGCAATTTCCAACACATATTCGCGGCTTAACGTCAGGATGAGCAGAACAAAATCTATCTAAATCCTCATATTTGATATATCGGAATATATCAAACTAAATTATCACATAATATCATATCACCAATAATAACAACAACACGCAGTTTATTTTATTTTCCGTTTATACAACATATTATTTAATCGTTCACGGGTGATGAATGTGTTGAATATAATATGTATATACTTGAAGTCGATATAGCAATTTATAATAAACGTAAACAAAATCAGGCCTCTGGTCGCGCATACATTCACAAATGCTTTAAATAGCGGACCTATATTAGGCGTGACCGCTAAATGTACCTGTTATTATAAAGCAAAACGAGTAGCTCCAATAAACCAGTGACTAATAACAGCTCTGTTTCCACTTACATCAAACCGTGTTTTAATAACGTACCTTTGTGTTGATTTCAGAGCGTTGTCCTGGGTGAACGTGTTCCCTGGTAATGGGATGCTCGACGCCGTTGAAACTTTCCACTGCTGTGCGCGCGCTCACGAGGAGTAACTGCCGCCATCTGCGCATGCGTGCTGGTCGTAATCCTTCCTCTGACACGATTTACCAGAACTGTCATGAGGATTCTTGGCAGACCTTTATGTTAATTTAATATACTTATTCATTTAGCTGGAACATAACCCTATAAACGCAAAAGAAAACAGCAGAAGTAGACTAGTACATTGTTATGTTTCTATTCATTCCTACTATGCAGGTTTCCATGTCTCCATATATTACGAATATGTTTCAACAAGTTTATTTAAATTATGGAGGTACATTTTCCCCCTAAAGTTTTTTAAAGCAAGGATATGCAGATGATGCTATATATCCAGATTGCCTTATCAAACCACATCAATCATAAACGACCATTTAAATCATAAACAACAAATCACATCAACCATGTCTCCATCATATATTACAAATCACATCAATCATAAATAACAGACTGCAAACATTTAAAATTAAACCTTTTATTGACAGTGCAGAGTAATCAGACACTCTTCGTGAAGTGAATTGTGGGAAAACACCACCCCCATATTGTCTACATCTACTTTACCATCCCATTTGTAGCAGCTCCTGTATACACTTCCAAATGTATTACACGTGACGCTATATTTAAATACATGGGTGATGTAATCCCACTTTAAAACAAAGCAGGTAATTAAAGAGAGACATTCCATCCCAGTACACAAAAGATGGAGTTTGACGAATCTAAATTACACATTCTGCTCTTTTTTCACCCCAGTCTAATCTACTTACATATAGATTTTTAATAGGCTTTATTAAAGTGAGTTTAAAGTATAAAAGGCAACAACATAAAAAAGACAACAGACGAAAAGTAGGGGGGGAAAAAAGAAAAAAAAGTACATTTGCTTATTAATTGCCCAAATTTCCCAAACGTGGTGGAGAATGCCAGACAGCTGAGCTAGTGCGTTTAAAGAAGCGAGGTTTGGTCCGCCTGAAGATCGCCTCCAGCTTGGGTGGTTCGGGCTTTCCAAAATATGAATTGAGATCCAGTGGGTTGTAATAGTGCTTCATTATAGATTGCTGCAACTGCATACCTGCACAAAACAACATTGCTTTAAATACAGTAACATGCTGTAGATACAGCAAAATAATCATGCACTTCGTGTGGGCTGAGGGCCAATAAGCAGAATAGTTAAAAACTTAACTACTATTGCAAAGTGCCCGTGCAAAATCAGTTTGTGTGTGTTTTTAGTAATTGTTGGTTTGGAGTGTTTGAGTGCTCATTTTTACAAGTACACAGCAAAAGTTAAGTGACATTTTTATTTGTGCATGCCGGGTAGAAAGCAAATACTGATACTGACATAATGACATACAATAAATATGGAAAATTGAGCTACATGATTCAGGGATCAGGCTACACAGTGAATGCTACGCTTGAGCAAACAGTTTGTGAACGGCTACAATAAATGATGGCCGTGAAAGAGACTGAACGCATTGAATAGCATATGCTTAGTTGGTGAATAGTAGCCTATGCTATTAAACCGTAGTAATAACGTTAAGCGCTCCAGAATTAAATATAATATTCAGAAGTAAACAGCGTAGCTGACTTACAAATTTAGTTAACATCCACAAATGAATAAGCTTGACGATTCCGGGAGCAGCGACACAGTGAACTCCGAAAAAAACTCTACGCTTGAGCAAACAGTTTGTGAATAGGCTACTACAAATAATGGCTGTGAATAAAATAACATTCAGAAGTAAACAGTGTAAAAAGCTGTGCATTAAACCATTTGAATGCACGACGGGTGGTTCTTAATCTATGGGAAGATTTGGATGTTTTGGAGATAATCACTTACTTATAACTGTGATAAGTCACACGGAGCGCACAGATGGAAAATTAACAACAAATAAACATTTCCAGCATTTGCCAAAAAAGAATCATACCCTCAGCCCAGGACGGGATGGGTTTTCTGGGTGCAGATTCATCATCTGTTGAGTCATCGCTGTTCTGGTCCATGCCGTAATCTTCTGGATTCACTAAAACCGTCACTTTCTGGCCCTTAGGAGTGATCTGGTAGGACTGTGGAGATTGCTGCAAGGTATAAAACAAGGGATGGGGTCAGAAACCAGCTGTTCTAGTCACCTGTGAACCAAGTGGTTTTATTTGTTTTAAAGCTTACACTTGAGTAAGCAAACTGTACTTTTTATGTAATAAATGGAACCTCATTGTAAAGTGTTACCGATTAGTTATACACTGATTAAATGTACTGTGAGTTCAGTGTTGGAAAGATCAGTTGTTTTAACCATTCATTAAAACGAATCGGTTCAAATGATAGTTTTTTTCGTTTATTTGAAGTGTGGTTTATGTCAGCTGAATGTAATAACAATAACATCCAAATCTTCCCATAGATTAAGAACCACCCGTCGTGCATTCAAATGGTTTAATGCACAGCTTTTTACACTGTTTACTTCTGAATGTTATTTTATTCACAGCCATTATTTGTAGTAGCCTATTCACAAACTGTTTGCTCAAGCGTAGAGTTTTTTTCGGAGTTCACTGTGTCGCTGCTCCCGGAATCGTCAAGCTTATTCATTTGTGGATGTTAACTAAATTTGTAAGTCAGCTACGCTGTTTACTTCTGAATATTATATTTAATTCTGGAGCGCTTAACGTTATTACTACGGTTTAATAGATCACTGAACTCCAGCTTACTTGTCTGTGTTTTCAGATCATCCGCGCTTCTTCAGCAGTGTAGAGAGCGCACGAGAGAGCATGGTTGCCAGATACCATTGACAAGACCGGCTAGAAAACGTGTTATTTTAACAGAAAATTTTTTATTTAAATCTGGCAACCGTAAGCATGAACGCTCGTAAACACAGTCTGTAATGTGTGGTCTCCTTTATTCGACAAAAAAAGTGGTTTTAGTCAAGTTTGTATTTTTTTAAACACACTTTAGTCACGTCTTTTTTCGCCAACGATATCGACAAGAAATTTAAGGTCCGTATGTGAAATTTAAGACCTCCTTATCGGAAATTTCAGATTTTAAGACATTTTCAGGCCTTAAAAAGCGAAAAGACTTTAAGACTTTTAAGGACCCGCGGGGACCCTGTGAAAAGCGTTCCACACATTCAGATGACAAACCACACTTTCAATAAACAACAACAAAACAAAAAAATCTATCCAGTGATGAAATGTTTTCTGTGTTGACAAATCTTGTGCGATGTGGTCCGACGTCCGATTCGCGAACTAATGACTCCTTTGAACCGATTCACTTTAATGAATGGTTAAAACAACTGATATGTCCAACATTGAACTCAAGAGGCATAAATCTGAAACACATTACAATAAGGTTCCATTTATTAAAGTCTAGTTAACTACATTAGTTAACATTTGATTAATATTAGTTTCTATGCGGATTTGCTCCATGACAAAACCACCCCAGTCATTCTAGAATGATTCATTCATTCCAAATAGAGCAATTCAAGTCATCTGGTGAAATTTTTATATCGCAGAAAAGTAAAATATCGCAATGTGATTTTTTTTTACCAATATCGTGCAGCCCTACATCACAGTTGTCTTGACCTCACCTCAATGTCAACGGTAATGTTGAGTCCAGCTCCATGATCTATGGTCTTATTTTGAGCGCCTCCTTTCCCAACTGGAGTTTTCAGCACGGAGTTCTGTGGAGATGGAATAATATAGCTTTAGTAAAAATATTTATTAGTAGTAACTCAGTGCAGCAAAAATGAACAGGCATCGAAAGAACAGGAAAGGAAAAGACATTTACCTCAATATCTACAGTCATGTTTAGAGCTGAACTCTTAGTTATAGTGGAGTTGAGCATATTAGCAGCTTGTGTTTTTGAGGCCTGTTAATTAAAAATAAATAAAAAGAAATTGGATTCACAGTGTACAAAGTATAAATGAAAATTGAACACATTAAAATGTATTAAAAGGTGCATTAAGCAACTTCTGAGAAACGCTGTTGAAAGTGGATCGGACAGAGCACCAAAAAACTTGTAGCCAATCAGCATTAAGGGGCGTGCCCACTCATGAAGGGGGAGGTGCCTGTATTGCATAGAATGCTTGTGAATTTGGAGGCGGAGCTATCAAGATATGGGAGTGTGATCCTTTTGGTGATCTCAAATCTCAACAGCGTTTCTCAGAAATCACTGCAGCTTAAATAAAAATAACAAACAACAAAAATACAATGTATATTTTGTAATAGCTATTAATAAACAGTTAATTTCTAGCAAACAAACAAACATTTTTAATTGTCATTATCGAGAATGATCAATTGAATTGTTTTCGGCAATTGAACAAAATCAAAGACCCCACCCCCTTAAAATATTCAAATAAAAGCCAATTCAAAATATTAAGAAATGATACTTAAATAATGTCGCACAAGGCTATAGGCCAAATTATACTTCTGCGTCGTGTACGGCGTAGGCTACGCATGTAGGCGACGCCGTCGTGAGCATTTATACTTCTGCGTTTAGGTCTGCGTTGCTCTGCAGTACAGCGCCGAAACGCTAGTTGGCGGCGGAGGGTTTTAATGTTCCACTTTTAGATTCCTCGCGACTGTTTTGAGTTTAGGTTACTACGAGCAATGGCAACTGAAAGAGTGGATCACGTTGGAGTTGGAGCTTATCGAGGTGGAAAAGCAGTAAGTTTAGTTTTTTTAACAGTTTCGCTGTACTTAGAATTTAAAAATGGCGGGCGGTGCAGAAGAACACGCCGGAAATGCGTAGGAGGAAACGCGATGCTACCAAGCCGACCAATCACAGATCTTGCGGTCCGTGTCGTCTCGACGTGTATGTGCGTATGCTACGCCGTACCTACTGCGCGCACCCTACGCAGAAGTATAAATTGGACTTATGACTTTATTACCTGAGCTGTGACTGTATGGGACACAGAGGCGGAGACTGCAGCGGCTTGTTTCTGTTGGGCTTCCCTCTCCTGTTCGGCCCTCCTCTGCTCCTCCTGTTAAAGGAGCACTCAGATTTAATCAGATCGTTACGTAACGTAGGTGCTACACAATTTCAAAGTTGAGAATTGTTCAGTCCTTATTGAAAGCAAACAGTCAAGCAGAACACTTTAGATGTTTAATATTTAGTTGTGTGGAGCTGGACTTTAGACCACTGGCTAGGTTTCCATCCAACGTTGAGAATATAACTTATGCGCAAAATTGGAATAGCGAATAAAACATTCGCGAATAAAAGCACCATTTCCATTCCATGTGTTCAAGAGAACAAATTTATCACTTCCTGGGAAGTTGTTGCAAAATATTTAATAAGAAAATGGAAGTAGCTGCAATATGGAAAGCCAGTGTGGCTCTTTTTTGTACATCATAAATGACTCGCACAGAAGAAATGCAATACCAAATGCTCGGATGCCTGGTGTTTGGAACGAGACGGTTCAGGGAGGGAATTAAACATCTGTCATTCTGGTGACAGACTTTGACTCAGGCAATTCAGAATGACCAAACCAACATTTGAGATGCGGTGATGCGATTGGTTCGCTAGTTAGTCCAGTTATCCAATCACATCCTCTGTTGAGGCAGTCACAAGTTTGTTGCACATCGAGGGATTTATTCGGTAAATGTGTTTCCAATGTAATTTATCTCTTTATCGGATAAAAAAAAAAAGTATCCGTCTCAATTGAGCACATAAGTTTATGCACAATTTCTTAATTTTGGCATTTTCATCCAGCGTGTTTATGCAACATCCCAAAATGCGCATAGGTGGATGGAAACCCAGCTAATGGCATACTACAATAAAATTCTCACCATCTTTCTCTTCTCCTCCATCTCTGTCCTCTCTTTCTCTCTGGCTGCTCTCTCCAGTTCCTTCTGAAGAGCGATAGCCTTCTCCCTCTCTAGTCTTTCTCTGCAAGACACAAACGTGCATATTCAATATCTTTGAAAGTCATGCTTTATTTCAAACACATGCACAATAAAGCACCACTAACTTCTCAGCCGCAGCCTGTCTTTCTCGCTCCCGCTCTCGTTCGCGCTCCTTCTCTTTCTCCCGCTCTTGTTCCCTCTTCAGTTCCAGAGCGCGCGTGGCCTCGGCCAGTTTGCGGGCCTTCTCTCGCTCCTCTTCAGCCTTGCGTTTAGCCAGCAGTTCCTGGTGTCGCCGCTCCTCTTCCTCCTAAAGCAAAAGACAAGTTTAGAAATTGGCTATTGTAGCTACAATTTTATTTTAAATAAAAATACATTATTTTTATTCAGCAGTCAGTAACAATTAACTTTTGTTCAGCAAAGATGCATTATGAATGTCTTTACTGTCACGTTTGATACATTTAATGTTACAAAAGATTCCCATTTCACACTTTCTATTCCAATATCATGGTTTCCTCAAAAATATTAAGCAGCAAAACTGTTTTTCAACATGAATGATTGAAGAATGAAGAAATGCTTTTTTGAGCAGCAAATCATCATTAAAATGATTACTGAAGGATCATTTGACACTGAAGACAGGAGTGATGATGCTGAATTCAGCTTTGATCAACGGAATAAACTTTAATTGTGATATACTACCATTTTCCTTGCAAAAACATAAGAAATCTTACAACCCCAAACTGTAGTGTATATACAATTATCAGTCCCTCCAGGATTTCGCGGGCCTTTTTTGTGATTGTTGCGGCCTAAAATGCCTGATGTTGCGGCCGCTTTTCTAAAACGTTGCGATGTTCTTCTGCATTTGTTTTTATAGGTTAAAACGGCAAAGGTAGATAGATTTATACTTGAAGTGCTCACTGCTCATATTATTCTTTTTGGCTTTTTCCCTTTCCTTTATTGTTATATATCTTTTTTTGTGCATGTTATAGGTTTACTAAGTGAAAAAAGCCCAAAGTCCACCCCAAAGGGACTTATGTCCCACAGAAAACACTGTTCATCATCTGCTCTAATGTAGACCAGAATTTACTTCAGAGACAAGCGTGCTGAATTTGTAACACACGTTAATGAGAACAAACCCACTAACCTACCTTTAGGTAACATTATAAAAAGCCAAAACAAACGATTTAAAGACACAGCAAAATCTAACAAACTAAGCTTTTTCTGCACCTGCAAAAATGTAAATTTAGATTTTTGTGCAGAACCTCACAAACATTAAGTAGCATTTATGTTGAAAGATGCCAATACTAATAAAGTGCAAAATACCGTTTTCTTAGGAATAGCCACAAAAGTTAAATGGTGGAAAAATCGAAAGTTTAATACTGTATTTTAATAGCTATATAATATAATATAATATAGCTGAATATCCAATAAAGCTGTTCTCGTTTCCTTCATTTTTTTGTCAGACAATAGAATGAGTAGCTATTTTTTATGTATAAAATTATCTGAATTGAGAGAGTTCGGGAACTGGGTGAACTAATGCACTGTGATAGTGAGCATTACAAATGATAAACACAAGAAAAGAAAGGAAAATAAAATGGTCAAACTCAATTATTTAAATATAAAACAAGAGAAGCAGATAAGTGATAAGTCCGTGGAAACAACACTGCTCATTCACGTCTGTCAGCGGCCGTGCCGCTGCTCCTCTCAGCCGTTCACTGAACAGGGACACAGAAATAGGTGTGACGGCAGGGAGAAAGCAAACCTCGCGTTCGCAGGATTGTGCTGGCAACATTTGGTTACTGAGGCTTGTCCAAAAAGTCGCTAGATTTGTCTCTACTCGCTTTTAAATATCACTAAAGGGGTCTGCAAAGTCGCTAAAAATAGCGCCAAAGACGCTAAGTTGGCAACACTGGCCTTTTCTGTTATTTTAGTAGGTAGCCTAAATGTGAGACGTTGGCAGCCCACATCTGCTGCGTCTTCTGAACAAAACAAGTGAGTTTGCTGACGTATGACGACGCTTTGCAGGAGACCGCGGCGCGATGATTGGTTAAAGTTGCAGAAAAGTTGCGGTGATTTGTCAAAATTGCAAGGCGCACTGGATTCACATGGATTTGTTGAAGTTGCGTTAATAGTTGCGATCGCGAAATCCTGGAGGGACTGAATTATATAAAAAAAGTAAACATATATAAACAAATCTTATATTAGCCTTATTATTATTTCCCATTGGTTTGAAAGAAAATAAAGTTGAAAAAATAAATAATTCACAATTAGTTTGAAGTACACTTTCAGTATTAAAGGCTGTCTTCTTTGATATACTTGCAAAAACACTCCACTTGAAATGCTGGTGTTGACTTACAACTTGCTGAAATTTCTTTTGTCTGGCTGCCTCTTCCTGTTTCTTGCGCAGCTCCAGTTCTTCCTGTCGTTTAGTGGCCACCTTCCTCTTGGCTTTCTCCTCTGCCATTCGCTCAACTCGCAGCTGTGAGTGAGTGAGTGAGTGAGTGAGTGAGTGAGTGAGTGAGTGAGAGAGAGAGAACCACCACAATATAAAAAAAACTAACTTAAAATCAAATAATGGGTTTCAAACATGGGTTTCCATTCAGTCTTGAGAACTTCACTACCAACCATATCATTTTTCTTCTCCAGCTGTGCCATTTTTTCTTCAATCTTCTTTTTCTTTTCTTGCTCCTTCTCCTTTTCACTCTTCACTCGAGCCTCAACAACCCGTTTCAAACGTTCGTCCCGCTTTCTAAGGTGGACAGAATTCACAGTGAGTCCCGATTTGCATTCACACTTAAAATACAATGATAATTCAATGAAATGAATAACAATTAAGTTGAAATGAGTCGATCAATCAAAAGCACCTCCCCACCTTTTAATTTCTTCTTGTTTCTTTCGTCTCTCCTCCTCAATCCTTATTTTTCGTTCATTCTCTTGCTCAATCTTTTTGTTCAAGGCGTCCCACTTCTGTCGTTCTCGCTCCTGGAGGAAAAGTGTTAATTTTAGAGGTTACCACAATTACAAGAATTAAGTGAAGAATGAGGTTGAGCAAGGACAATAAAAGCTAAACCAAATACAAGGACGGAGTTGCTTTGTGTGAAAAGTGAATAAAAACAGTTCTTGCCAACATCTCAGATACAAAAATTTGGGTGAAGGTGAACACCCAACAAGCCACAGACACACACATACACCACGTGAGTGATGAGGTTAATCCGACAAAGTCTGAATGGGATGGTCAGTTCTGTTTCAGTTTAGAAAAAAGTGCCTTCACTGCCCGAAGGAAGTGTAGTATAGCCCCTTTCACACAGAGATTCCCAGGATCGTTTCATTTTGGTTCATTCACACTGCCAGAGATTTTCTGGAATCTGTGCGTGCGTTCACACACATCCCGTAAAGACATATGACATCAATGCGACGAGTAATGCATCTGCAGCGTCTTAAGTTTGCGCTTTCTCTCTAGAGACACCATACTAGTGCATTTTTTCCGCTGATTCGATCATAAACTAGTGCATTGTGTACCATTTCACTAATCTGGCGAACGATCTCAGCTTCAGCGTCATCACTACGACAAACCACTTACGGCATTGATTGCGGCTTTTGTTCACACAGGTCACATTCCAGGTCCCCATTCCGGAATCGATCCCAGAATCAATCCCGGAAGTGTTTACACAGAAGGCACTAGCAATTTTATGGGATCGCAGCACTGTGTGAAAGGGGCTTATGAGGTAAGGATTGAGCCGAGCCAAAAAAAAAAAAAAAAAGAGCCCATTCATAAATGTAGGAAAACAGGAAGTGTCAAACAAAAGTGAGTTCTAATAGTGGACTGACATGGAAATGACACCGGTCTGGATTCATTGTTTATACTCACCACAGAGCCAGAGCCCAACTGAGGGGGAAAGATAGGAAGTACAATTACCAACTAAAACCACTTCTACTTGGAGAAGCATATTAACACGCATTTACCATTGAAGTAACCTAATAAACTGGACTACTCTAAAATACAAAAATTGTGGAATAGTGGAATTTACTGTAAAACACGGAATGTCACAGAATTTGCCAAATTTCAGATGAATAAATCAAAAGTAGGGCTCTACACTTAAAGGAATCGTTCACCCAAACACTCAGCTTCCAAGTTGTTCCAAACCTGTATGAGTGTCTTTCTTTTGTTGAAGAACACAAAAGGCATTTTAAACAGTGTTGGTAACCAAGGCTAACCATAATATGTGACTTCCATTATTACCAACATTCTTTAAAATATCTGAACACAAATCTTCATACAGGTTTGGAAAAACATGAGGGCAAGTATGACAATTTAAGTATGTGGGTAACCTATCCCTTGAATCAAATCGCAATATTGACTAGTGTCTGTGAATTTTAAAGTGCAAAACGTTCAATTTAATTAATCTATTAATGTTTTTTTTTTTTTATAAATAAAACCGATTCCATAGGGCCTTAAAAAAATATGCACAGAGGAACAGTCTGAAAGGTGTGCCCACCTTGACATCGGTTTTGCTGGCAGATTGTTTGATGAAGGACTTCATGATGTTGTTGCGGCCCAGAGATCCAGGCGTCATCAGCATCTGGTTCTTCTGCACAGTGTGCATGAACGAGCGCATGTGTGGAGCAATACTCTACATGCACACAACAAACAGACACATAATGGATAGTCTGCACCGATCAAAGATAGGCTAATCCAATCCTCAAGAAACAGGCCACAAATCGATACAAATCATTTTTACAAACAAACCACAGAGAAACTTAATGCGGACTTCTGCAGAAAGCTTTTCTTTACAAGTGTTTCGGCTTCATAATGGGTTCATTTTAGGTGGATTGCTGGCATTACGATGGTCAGAGACACTCATACCGTGAGGCATTTCTTCGGAGGAGATTGCTTCTTCTTGGGTGTATTGATTTCCTGAATCGTTGACTCAGCTGCCCGACGCTTGGAGCCTGAACGCATAGGACTGACGGAAACCCACAAAGAATACCATTAGAATACATATACAACAAATCCACTAATTATTATGAAGAATTCGAATTGATGGTATGCTTACCGGACATCTCCTTTGGACTTTGACCTGCTACTGTCATCTATTACAGGAAGATAAATAAATACAGTAAATCAAACCTTACTAGTCATCCCATATACACCTTCAGTATTCACTCTGTTAGACTTGTACCTGTTTCTGAAGTACGGGCCATGGATCGTGTGAAGCGACAGTTCTCAACGGTGCTGGGAGATTCAGAAATCTCTTCTGGTAGTTTGTCTTTTATCTCAGTTTCCTTTTCTTCAGTCTTCTCAGGTTCAGGTTCCTATATCATCACACAGCCGTGAGTTATTTACAAATTGCACTTTGCAATAAAATACTACCATCATAACAGAAATGTCCGAGTTTGGTTAAATGTGGGTGTTCTGTGACGCATTTGAGAGGGTAAATAAGATCACAGCAGAAAGTTCTCACCTCAGCTTGCACGATTTCAGGTTCAGGGTTGGTTTCAGTGGGCGGTTCGGCCATCTTTTGTGGAGCATCAACCCTAAACAGAAGCGAGAAACGCCGTTTAAAAGATCTCGACTGATAAGCAAAAGGTAATGGGTTTGAATCCCAGAAAAAATACCATCACATGCTGAAATTTCAAAGCAAACTCACTGTTCCTCTTTGTTCTCAATGTCCTCAGGTTCAATGTCCATACAAATGTCCTCTAAAAAAAGCAGTGCAGACATAAACATCATCATTCAGTTAACATACAAACTTAAATCACTTTTAACAAAGCGATAAATCCTAATAAGGCATTCACACAGACCTCAAGTTATTCATTTCTAATTAGAGAGTTGGCGATTTGAAGTTCAGTTTTGACTAAATGTAAACGGGAGTCTCACCGCTGACGGAGCTGCTGCAGGTCGAGTTGCCCAGTCTGGCTTTCTTCTTCAGGAAAGAGCGCCGGGACGCCCTGCGAACAGCTTCCTGGGTCATGCTATGCCTGAGTCCCACCAGCGAGCGCCTCGCAACCAGCGAGCGCCGAACCGACGTCCGAGACGAGCCCGGAGGTGTCGTCTGCGCCCCGGATGCAGCGATGGGGATTTTATTGGCGGATCGGCATGGAGACAAACCAGCGTTCTGCATCAATTCAGCACTCGGATGTTCTGAGGAGGTAATCTTCACCACAGCTTCAGACACCAGGATCTGATCCTGATTGGAGCCCGAATCCTGCACCTCAACGGGTTCTTTTACTTCTGGAACGTTCTCTGCCACTTCTTCCACCTCTTTGGTTTTGGCGCCAGCTTTGTTACGGGTGCTGCGCTTGACGGGTTCGGTTTCAGCCGGAGCGGTGGTTTTGTTGCGACGTGTGCGGCGAGCAGGTTCCTCTGTAAGGCTTTCTGAGCTGTCGTTCGGGACGTGTGCCGCAACAAGCTCAGGGATGCTGCTCAGGCTCATCTGGACCGAGGAGCGACGCAAGTTGCTGCGTTTCCCCTTGGAGAAACTAAAGACAGACAATGACATCATTTACTATATCAGTATAGGAAAAAAGAAGGCAATTTGGATATATGTATATTAAAGGAGAGATATACAGAGCCATACATAATGTATATTAATAATCAGTATTTTTTTCAGGCTAAATTTAATCTGTTTATCATATGAAGCGATCGAGTCTCTTCACAAAAATTTGGACTAAAATTAGTTTTACGATCTCTATGAACTTTTGGAATTGTCAAAGTGTGAGTTGCGTGAAGGTCAATGGAAGAACAGAAATCTCTCAGATTTCATCAAATGTCTTCATTTGTGTTTTGAAGATGAGCGAAATTCTAAAGAGTTTGGAACGACATGAGGGTAAACAATGTTACATAGTGTTGCTTTAACCGAACCAGGAAAAAGCAACAACTCTGCACTCAATTGGATAGACCTACAACCAATCAGAGCAACGCAGTAAGTGGCGCATGTTGAGCAACGCATAGTTGTCAACAGGACTCAACTGCACGCACTCTGGAAAAAGTATAAAAAAAATAATGAGTGTTAACGATCTTTGCCGGTGTTGCAAAAAGAATTCTAAGGATTCGCGGAGTACTTGCAAACACGAAAAGCATTTTTGAAAGAAATACGTTTGATGACGTGATGATTACGTTATTGGATGGATCATCTGTCCATCATCGTATAAAGCCCGCCCTGGCAATTTGATTGGCCCGACGATTTCTGTACAGAGCATAATTACTCCTCAATGGATCGAGTCCAGACCGAACATCCCGACCAAAAAATGTTGTGGTTCGGGCAAGCATCCAGGCTACCTTTAAACTACATCTAAAGATGTTTCTATAGACATAAGTTTTATATGCAAGCAAATAAACAAATATATTAAGACATTAGAAAAGCAGCATGGTCAAAGGCCTCACCGTCTTTTGCTGCGAGACTCATTGAGATCCATCGACACTCGCTTCCTGCGGTTTGTCCTTTTCTGTGATGGAGTCTTCGGCATGAGCTCCGGCTCAGTGCTGAATTCGCTGTACAACAAAAGAGCCTTTTTTAACAAGTCTGATGACCTGGATGGTAACAGTGAATCTCACATAAACACACTTAGAGACACAAGCCACTAGTGACAGAACATATGTGTGCAGAACACAAAAGTATAAAGCGTATAACACACTCCACCTCAAATGCACGGTCTCTCTCACCTTGAAAACATGCGATAGGCTTCCTGCTGGATCTCCTCCAGCCACACCATGTGGACAGTATTAATCTCATTGGTAAAATCCAGCAGCTTCCCATTAAAAACCTGCATGAGGGAGCGCGTGGCCTCCGGCAAGGAACTCATGGTGGCGCCCCTGGAAATACAGAAGGATCTGGGTTTTTACACAGCTCTGTAAAAAGTGTAAACAATAGCATTTTGGGGGTAAGAAACTAACTTTGCACTATCATCCGACTGGCACTTTTGCTGTGCTTGATCATGCTGTCATGTTAAAAATGCATTCAATTAAGTTACACTTCATATAACGTTACACTATTGTGTTGAGTTTTAGATGAAAATGGAAAAACATGCATTTCCTTTATGGAAAATTTGAAACCCTGACAACAAAGAGCAAAGGGTCCAGTTAATAATTCATATGATTTTCATCTGCATCCAGGTCTGCAAAGGTTGACATAAAACCTGGCTTATTTGACATCTGTCATTTTACAACAGTGAAATTCAGCATTTATACTGCTTTTTTCAAGAAAGAAGATGGAAGTTAACGTTAGATAATTACATACCATTTCAACACACTTTCAAATGTAAAAGCATAATATGGTTTATTGATTTTCGTAATGATCAAATTAACACATGTAAATACATAACGTTAAACTACCTCATTTGGTTTTCATAAACTAACGTTTATATTTAACGTTATATCGATCTCAGTTCAAACACACAGACGCAGATGAACATGCTTCAATATGATAAACACCAATAGATATACAATTTTGGCTGCTAACGTTACATATATGCCGTGAGAATAATACAATTACACGTAATAAAATGGTCCTAAAACAAGGATTTAAGTATGACTAACATTACAACGAGAATCGCTAGCCAACCCAGCTAACCTAACGTTAAACAGTTGTATAATAATAGGATATAAAACGTCATCTACCTCTTTCGACTTTATGAACGATCTCACTGCAAAAACAAAGACCCGATGATCCAAAGTTATGATCCTTCCTTCCTTCTATTTTGTTTGTTACTTTTTTTCTCTCTTCGACACGACTGCCTCTTGTTTTCCACGCACCCGCTCAAAACGGTTTAAATAGTTTAAAAATTCTGCTCTGACGAATAATAAGCTACGAACGGTCTATTCTGGGTGGGTCCAAAGATTCCGTGTGTGTGATTGAACAATACGGCTGCCTGTCACGACAAATTTGGCCAATCACAAGCAATAATGTATAGGGAAGGACGAGCTGGGATCTCATTGGAGGATACATTTGTCTGTCATTGATTCAAACCGTCCAATGCAGGATGAGAGCATTGAAGTCCCGCCTCCTAGTCGACGTTCCGGTGATTGACATTCCGTGTAAAAACAGAGCAAACCATAACGAGTTCCGTGCTTTGATATTAATATCAATCATATTATTAAACATAACAATAGGTCAGGTTTAAAATGTATTTGCAACCATCCTCCAAATTCCTCAACCGTACTTACGCAGTACACAAATGTATAATGAATTATTAAGATTAAATACGATCTTCACACTGTTACCATGGTAACAGAAGCAGCTAGCTTGCTAGCGTCGTAAACGGCTCATCGTTTGAGCAAACCCGATGTGTCTTACTCGATAGCAAACACCATTTGAAAACACTTTTCGTGTTGTTTTTCGTTTACAATATACTTGGCAGACGCCCTACAATGAAACGAAAATGAAGGTGAGTTTGTAAGCTCGCCAGGTTGTTTGCCTGCCTGTAATTGCAGATTTAACGTTACATGTTGAGGTGATTATAAGATTTTCTAAACACATAACAGTTAAATGTATTGCTTTTATATCTGTTTTGTATGTCATTTTTGTCACATTGACTTCTAATATTAGACTTTATATTGTTATCTCTGGTTTATAGCATATTTAAAATAAAAACAATGATTTACTAACAAGTACCATGGTAATACCATGGTTAAAAGTGTTTTGGAGTGCCTTGCAAACACCATGCTATATGAATATGGCAGTCATAAAATACCATGATATTACCATGATCTGTCTGATACTACCACCACAGTGTTACTTTTTGTAAGGGAGGTGTGGGCTTTATAATGAACTTTAAATTATGTAAGTTAACATTAGCTTTTATTGTACAGTCTTTTTGAATGAGTATACTTAGACTGAAAGTGCAGACGACAGACTGACCTGCGCCTCTGCCATTATTAAATAACTCTAATCCTCTTTGCAGGGTTTATTTTTGGAGGATGGGCGAGACATGCAAGGTGACCAGTGCCTGACCGTCAGGTGAACGACGATCCGCTGATGGAGATGTGCCGTAACCGACCATGAAGAAAATATTCAACTTCAAGAAGAAGAAGGGCTCCCCGAGTCCCTCTGAGACGGCGAGCGTGCTGTCGGCCAGCTACGACGTCAAGGAGAAAGACCTTGGGAAGGTCCACAAGGCTGCGTTCAGCGGAGATGTGGCCAAACTCAGAGCGCTGGCCAAGAAGAATGATTTGAATCAGCTGGATAAGGAAAACAGGTAATCGTTGATATGCTTTGTAGTGAATGAAGCAAAATGTATAATAGAAAATACATACAATTTCTAAATGTAACCTATTTCTGTCATTAATAACTCACTATCTTGTTGTTCCAAACCCGTAAGACTTTCGTTCATCTTCGGAACACAAATGAAGAACATTTTAATTGTATCTGAGATTTCTGTCCCATTGACAGTCTATGCAACTACCACTTTCAAGACCCAGAAAGGTAGTAAAGACATCAAAGTAATCCATGTGATTTAACGTTTATTTTTTGAATCCATGCGAGTACTTTGTTTGTGCAAAAAAACATAATTTACCACTTTATCTCCAAGGCGCATTCACAAGAGCATGATTACGTTAAAGTAACACCAAGTAACTTTTCTTCTTCGGTCGCCCTACTGGTTGGAAACGAAATTGTCCATTGCCGCTGTCGTAAATAATCTAGCCTACCGTCGCACGCACACTCGCTGTTTATCCAGCACCGGCTTTAGAATGAACGATGTCCACAGACAAGCTAGAGTATGTTACATGATTTCATGAAAGGATGATGTATTGCGACATCAGAAACGAAGAAAAACGAAATAATGACTATTGTAGCGCTTGACGTAAAGCAGTCGAATTTTGTAGTTCTTTTTGTGCACGGGTTCCTACCCGAACCCGAAGTTACGTAGTGCCAGTAAAAGCGATACAGACCCCGTCAGGCGATGGCAGACGAGTCATTTAACTTATTTTAAGTCGATGTACCATCACAAGGGTCTTGGAAATATATTATGAAGGTTGAAAAACTACTTAGTGTTACTTTAATTATTTTGATTTTATGTTGACTTTTACTTATGACTCCAGGCTCTCAAGGTAGAATTTGTTGTTTCATAAGCTGCATTTATTTGACCAAAAATAAACAGTAATATTGTGAAATATTATTACAATTTTAGGTAACACTTTATTTTACGGTGTCCTTGTTACATATGTTACATGTACTTACCGTAGTAATAACAGTAAATTATGCATAATTACATGCAACTAACCCTCAACCAAACCCTAATCCTACCCTAACCCTATAGTAAGAACATGTAGTTAACTATTATTACTCAGTACTTAAATATATAATTACACTGTAACAATGACACCTTAAAATAAAGTGTGACCCAATTTTAAATAAGTGTTTTCTGTTTGAATATATGTTCAAATGTAATTTTGAGCAAATCTATTCCTGTGATCAAAGCTGAATTTTCAGCATCATTACTCCAGTCTTCAGTGTCACATGATCCTTCAGAAATCATTCTAATATGCTGATTTGATGCTCAGTTATTATCAACGTTGGAAATGGTTTATTATAACAGTGCTGCTTAATTTATGTGGGAAATGTGATGCATTTTTTACAGGATTCTTAGATGAATAGAAAGTTTAAGAGAACAGTGTTTATTTGAAATATAAATCTTTTGTAACTAACTTTATAAATGTCTTTACTGTCACTTTTGATTAATTTCATGCATTCTTGCGGAATAAAAGTTACAAGTTACATTTATTTTTTGTTTAAAATTCTTACTTTAACTTATTTGCCCACAGAACTGCGCTGCACATCGCTTGTTCCTGCGGACACACAGATGTCGTTCAGTTTTTGGTGGAGAACAAAGTGAAGCTAAACTTATGTGACAATCAGAATCGCTCCGCCTTGATGAAGGTACACTCGGTTTGTTCTTGTGGAATTATGTCAATTGTTTGAATATAAATAAATGCTGACAGATATGTATTTGTGGTCATGCGTGTGTCTTTTGGCTTGTAGGCGGTTCAGTGTGAGCAAGACCGCTCTGTGTCTTTGCTGCTTGAACATGAGGCTGACCCTAATTTGGTGGACATCAATGGAAACACGGCACTGCACCTGGCCGCCCGCATTCCCTCCCTCCCTGTGGCACTGCAGCTCCTTGAGCACTCAGCCAACATCAATGCACAGAACAAGGTGAAACTTCAGCGCTTGACTCCTGTATTAACCACACACAAAAGGTGTACATTCACATAAATGTGAGGAGTGTAATTTCTGTGGCACCAGACTGGAGAAATA
The DNA here is from genome assembly GCA_036326025.1 of Chrosomus eos. NCBI lineage: Eukaryota > Metazoa > Chordata > Actinopteri > Cypriniformes > Leuciscidae > Chrosomus > Chrosomus eos. The sequence continues at coordinate 26,638,750 of CM070842.1, forward strand.
GTAACTTGCTAGCTAACTAGAAGTGCCAGCTACTGCACTAGTCCTGCATAGGTTCCTGCATAGTATACACTATAAATGCCTACTCACAACATTGGTTCAAATAACTTATGGCAGGATGCACCAAAAATAATTGTTTTGCATATTGAAAGGTTAGATAGTTCATGCAATCGAATCCAGTCTTGAGATGTTTTGTTGTTTTGATTGACAGGATGGCAACACTCCACTGATGCTGGCTGTGATGGAAAACCACACAGACATGACAGAGCTTCTACTGAAAGAGGGAGCAGATGTTAATCTCAAGAACCAGGAGCAACGGTAAAAAATATGCACTTTTTGGGCTTTACTAGAATACGTTTTCATGCTTGAATGTTCAAAAAACACATTATTCTTTACATATTTGACATTGTTGCAGCTCCTCTCTTCCCAGTCTTTCAGTAACGCTCTGTTTAGTTCCTGTCTCTATGAAGCCCCTCCTTCTGAAAAGCACAGTGTTGGCTGGACCAGTGTGTTGTGATTGGTCAACCGCTTCGAGCGTGTTTGGGAAATGTCCCGTCCCTTTCCATTATCTCCAGTTTCAACACACTACTAACTAACTCACCCAGGCCCCGCCACTTTATTCTGTGTATAAATAATTTAAACAAGGAATATTGTGACGTGTTCGAGAGAATAACTTTGCAGACCTTTTACAAAATGACACACTAAAGAAAAGATGAACATGTAAAAAAAAAAAAAGCTAAAAGTTAATTTACGTAATTTACGTAAATGTTTTTTTTAGCATTTATGGTTTTAGTGCGCTATAACAAAACTGATTTACATTGTTTTATTTCTTGTCATTGTTAAGGTCTGCATTGATGATAGTGGCATGCAATGGACAAATCAGCATGGTGCGTTTGCTCCTGCAGTATGATGCCGACATCATGGTGAAAGATGATAAGGGATGGTCTTCTGATGATTATGCCGTCATGAATGGACACCACGCGTAAGGGCTTTCTCCCCATTTGATGTTAAATACAAAGTTTGTATCTTGTTTTTACAGTGAATGTTGGTGATTTGTGTTGCTATTATCTCATTTTGATGCATTGTAAAGATTGTTAGGAGTAATGGAAATGCAATGCAGACATTGACAGCTTTGTTTGAAGCTTGTTGGAGCTCATATCAATCTTTCTGTTCCAGATGTTCACATCTGATCATTGAGCATGGGACGAAGAGGAGATCCCTTCAGTCACCTTCCCATTTTACCGCAAGCAAAAAGAAACAGACGTCTGTCCTCGGCAGCCCAGGCGGTATTGTGGCCGGTTTGCCTTTGGGAGTGCCAGCTCTGGATAAAGATGGTAAGACCCTTTGCAAAAGGTTTTCAGTGTCTTTTTGTGCGTAAATATGTACGTCACTATTCCTGCAGTGTTGAGGGCAGTGTTTTGATTTAGTTCTGTTTTCCCACTCCACACTCATCTGTTGTAGCAGCAGGAAGCAGCTCTGCAGTAGCAGGGAAAGGTATTGCCAATGTGTGCCAACTGATGTGCTGTAGATCAGACACATCATTCTTTACCATCTCAGAGTTTAAGACACAATATAAGAGTAGTGTGAGTGCGTTCATGTTGCTGAATGGTAAACCATGGTGTGTCATGACATAGGATCTATCCTTCTTTGTGTGTTGTACGCTTGCATACTTGGTTAAAGACGTATTAGCACCAAGATCGAAATGAAAAAGCGAGACTAAATGAAAAAATTCAGTCATTAGCATTCTTCAGTGTACAATAAAAAACATTTGACAACAACAATTTTCTTGTTGTAGTATAAATATATCAAATAAAGTCCCACTTTATCAGCAATCGCTTGTCATGCCACTTATTTTGCCCTTCATTTACTGTAAATAGAAAATTTAATAGATTCTAGATACGTGACCTAAAGGCTTATTGGTCTTAACCCATTGGTAAAACAAAGGGGGGGAAATTGGACAAAAACATACTTTATTGGTGTGAATATGTCTCTAGGAATGCATCAGTTCACCACAAATGAATAATTGTGAATTGATCTTCACAAATTGATCTATAGCTTTATTGGAAGAAAATGCTTGTACCTGCTATGGATTATTTATTTTGTCTTAAGTGCAGGTAATCTCTTTCATATTTCTCTCCTCAGATACGGAGGACATTTCCCACACAGACTCCATTAGCAGGTGAGATGTCATTGATATATCAGATAGGAATGGATGATGACAGCAGCTACAAATGATTCAATAAGTTTATCGAGCACTAAAATGTGTTAATTTGCAGAGCATCAAAAAGTGGTGCTGCTGATTCCTGGCCTTCATCAGATGATGATGACGAGTTAGATTTGAGCCCAAAGGTATTTCTGAGCTCTGTTGTACTGTGCATGAAAACAGTTCTGAATAACATCTGATATTGATTGAAAATGATTGTAATATTGGGTTAGGTAATAATAACAATTTTTTTTTCTTTTTTTTTTTAACAGAAACCGAAAGTAAATTTAAAGAAACTCATAAGCACCTCGAAAAGGGAAAAAATAGAAGGTAAGTTTTAATTTTAAATGTTTTCTAAATGTAATTTTAAAGAATTTTGGCTGTGCCTCCCTCTAGCAAAGTCCTTGCACAGACATCTTGGCAAGGCTCCTTGGCAGATTTATACACATATATACTGTATACAAAAGTTATAGGCACACAAATACCACTCTCATCCAATTTGAATACGGAAAGATTAAATCGGCTAAACTTGTTTCAGTGACATATTTCAAATCCCAATTTAAGTCAAAAATCGTATCGTAATTTTTGCTGCTTAAAATCAACTTAGTCTAAAAAACTGTATAGTTCATATAAAGACATTTTAGAGGAATACGACGCGGTGATGTCTTTATCAAAAGCTAAAAGAAAAAGGTGGATAAGATTTCTTATCCAGCAGCCACCACAATGTGAAGTGTGATATGCTGTCTCTGTCTGTAGTCATAGCAGATCGGGACGCAGACAAATCCTGGAGTGGGTCAGAGTCAGAACTGGACAGTGTGGATAAGGGTTTAAACCACCCACCTCTGTCCAGACCACTCCCCTCCAGCAGCACCTCCCTCCAACCCCCTGTAGCAACCCCACCTGCCTCTTTACCCCACCCACCCCAGATGATCTCCACCCCCTTCAGCAGCACCCATAAGGTAACCCTGTGTGTCTCTGTGTGGTACACTGTCTAACTCTTTCCTTCTTTATTGTTTTTATTCAACCCATTCCACCCTGCTGTGTCAGGTGGGCAGAGCGAGTTAACAGAGCTGCCCTCTGGTAAACTAGACATGGAAGGCAATGAAAGTCAAGAGGATGAAGGTGAAGATGATGAAGATGAGGATGATGATGGTGAAGAAGAAGAAGGTGAGGAGGAGGAGGAAGAAGAAGACGAGGATGATGATGACGAAGATGAAGAAAATGATGATGAAGATGAGGATGGTGAAGAAGATGATGAAGAGGAAGAGGAAGAAGAGGATCCTGCTGTGGCTTGTGAGACAACAAACATTCCTGGGTTGCCTAAAACCATTGATCTCAGTACAGTAGAACAATCAGATAAGGCTGTTGAAAATGTCAACCAACCTGGACGGGAAAGGATGGAGGACAGTGTCTCAGGGGACAATCCTCTGGAAGTAAGGACAGATCAAGAACAAGAGGCACCAGAGAAAATGGATCTGAAAGAAACTATTCCTGAAAAGCCACTTTTTGGAGGTCCAATTCCAGGGATTCTCGATTTAGAGGATGGTTGTCTTGTGTCAGCTGTCAGGGTCGAGGCAAGATTCTCAGATGAGGAGGACAAAGAGGGGGCCAATGACAGTCCAAGTCCAACTTCTTTACCAAGTGTGGACAGAACATCACACAGAAATCCAATAGAGAGCAAGAATGAAAATCATAGTGATGATGATTGGGAGGATGATGATGATGATGATCAAGATGAGGAGCTGTTGAGAACTGGGAAGAACAGTTTAAAAGTGGAGGCCTCTCAAGGGACAACCCTTGTATGTGAAGATGCACAACTTCAAGATGAAACCGATGAAATTCAACTGAGGCCAAATAAAGGAATAGCTGATCTTGACACCAGCAATCTGGATGTTCCTTCAACATCACCTAAGTCAAAAGCCATAACTACTGCAGATGATAATGAAGATGATTGGGATGATGTTGGGGAGGAAGAAGAAGCCCAAACGAAAAAGCCTCTGAACTTATTTCTGACCTTGCTGGGACAGAAGGAACCAGAGAGCCCCGAGGTTTCTTGGGAGTCTGGCTCAGACAAAAGTGTGGGGACACCTGAAGGAGATAAAGATGCTAAGGAGATGCCAAGTGCAGAAAAGGATAAACATCAAGAGACTTTGGTTCAGGATGACAACACTTCAAAAAGGTCATTGTTAGAACCTGTTGAGCACCTTTCCCAGAGTCCTTTAAATGAAGAACCTGAGCGCATGACACACAGTGATGACAGTGAAACTATACCAGTGTCCATGATTGTTGGTCAAAGTGATGAAGACAACAGTATAAGTCAAGAGGACGACAGCCAAGTGAAGCAAATGCAATATGACTTTGCAAGTGGCTTGGTCAAAGCTTCTGAAATAGATCAGATCTCTGATGTATCTGACGATGAATCTATGCTGGAAGATGATGATGGATGTATTGATGATGATGATGATGATGATGCAAGTCAACCACAGTCTCCAAATCTCTCCAACATTAGGCCAAAATGTTCCACAACATCTAGTCCAGCACAATTGGAAAAAACATTCCTGATGAGATCTCTCTCAGGTAGCCCAAATCCTTCAAAAGCAATGAGCCCAGTTCCAACAAGTCCAAAATCCCCAACGAACCCTAGTCCCAAGCAACTGTCAAGTCCAAGGCAATATTCTGGACCTAGCCATCAACATTCAGCTGCAAGTAGTCCACAAAACTCAAGTTTCTCAAGCCACTCACCAAGTCCCCAACACTGCAGTCCCTCACCTTCAACATTTATCCCTTTTATATCTCAGGATTTGGATCAAAAGTCACATGAAGCAGTTATTTAATCCAGAATCTCAATGTTCAAGCCCCAATTCTCATCTTGATGGTGACCTTTCAGTAGAGTTTGCAGATGAACGTTTAACAGAGGTGACTGAACCAGAACCAGCTCTTCAAGAAGAAATCCCTTATACCGTCATAGATGAAGTTGATCTCACTTCTGATTCTGATGGAGAGGATGGTAAGGAGGAAGAACTTGAGAAGAACTCTGTTAACGAATCTGTAATGGAAGAAAGACGGTCAAAGCAAGGATCATTACAGGTACTCTGTAGATGATACCTGTAGCTTGTGGATAGGAGGTGGTGACTTGTGGTTTGTAGTTATAGCTTCTAGATGTGGTAGCTATGGGTAGGAGGCACTAAAAAAGCAATCCTGACAAATCTGTTCTTGCTCGTCCCAATTGTTTTGTGTCTTTTGTTCTTTTTTGTATCTAATCTCATTGAATTGTACAACTTTTTGAGTGCCTTGAGTGCAAATTGCTCTGTTTATGTTAGCTTTCAACTCATCTCTGAACAGGAAGAGGTATCCACAGAGGATGAGGAAGAGGAGGATGTAGAAGAAGAGGAGGATGAGAAGGAAGAACTGGAGGAAATGTGTGAAAAGTCTAATGTTCCTCAAAATGGTGGCACTAGCAAAGACAAGCGAAGAGGTACATTTTCATAGTTTATGTTTTGAAGGATTTTTGTTTTAAAGGGCACCTATTATGGCATTTAAAATGTTCCTAATATTGTTCTGGGATAGTGTTGTCACGGTACCAAAATTTCAGTATTCGGTACCAATACCAGTGAAAATCCACAGTTCTCGGTACCAATTTCGGTACCAAAGCTTAATTTTGATTAAATGTACATATATTAAAGTGTAGCCTATATCACGGTTACAAAGATGGAAACTGTAGTATTAAAAACACTTTACAATAAGAAGATTCTATTTGTTAGATAACATTAGATAAAATGACCTACAAATAAACAATAGCAGTTTTATACTGTAGCAATTATTCTTCTTGGGGTTAATTTAAAAATGTACTAATAAATTTTTAAAATCAAAAGTTTTATTTGTTAACATTATTTAATTCACAATGAATGAAGTGAAAAAATATGAACAATCAAGTGTTTGTATTAAATAACATTCACAAACATTAGCCTAATTAATGTTGTAAATAAAATATATTGTTCACTCAATGTGTTGATATTAGATTATGCATTAATGTTAATGAATGGTATCTTATTGTAGTGTTACCAAACTATACAGGAGATAAAACATGTTTATTTGACTTCTAGGCTACTTTTATTTCATCCAAAACTGCCAAAAATGTCTCTCTTGCCTGTCTTCAAAACATGAGAACCCTGTAGCTGATTTCTAAAGCAAAGGCAAATAATTCTTTGCTGATATTTCCTCGTCATCACGGAGAGTGCAGTTCGCACCGCTTTCTCCTTCTTTCCACAACCGCTTGCTCTCGCGCATCTCCGCTATGCAACCGTGAACAGTGGCGCGCATGGAAAAACAAGCTCGCACGTCGCTTCTATTATGAGCGCGCTTGCCGCGCGCCTACATTTGAAATTTGCACGCGCAAAAAACGCGCTATGTGTACGTGCGATCGGCCCTTTATGGCAACGTGACATTAGCCTAATTCAAAATATTTCCATATGTGGCTCTTTCCTCCTTTCGTGTCAACAAGTGGATTCAGAGCCGACACATTAGCAGCGCCGCCGGTCGCCATGTCTCAGTGTTTTTATGAAGAGGACGCAACTGTGACAGCGCATCAAGAACCGGATTAACTAGGTACTCGGTACCTACAAAAGCTGGTACCGTAACCGTTTCGTTTTTTTAGTACCGACTTGGTACCGAAGTACCGAGTTTTTTGACAACACTATTCTGGGAGTCCCCAACAACAGTTTTACATGCATGCAATGAAAAAAAACACTTTTGTTGTCTTATTATATGCATTTATTTTTTACCTGATTTGCTCACCAACTCCCAAATGATTAGTTCCATGACTCATTTTTCAGAACCCCTTCTTTGCGTGATGCTAATCTGCGGTTATTGTTTGCGTTAGCCCAACGCATAAACATATTGATAAAGCACTGCAGTACTACAATAAGCTCTATTCCTTATGATAACTCCAATAACAATGACAAACATTTCACATATTTAAAAAAAAAAATTGACATTGGAGACCTAGAAGCTGCGGTGAGCGTAACTTACACAACACACCACACACACACACACACACACACACACACACACACACACACACACACACACACACACACACACACAGACACTTATTGAGCATGCTACAAAACCCATAAAAGCAACAATTATTAACAGTACTTACAGGTTGTGATTCGGAGGATGAAGCTGATCCAAATAAACTGGTACTGAACCTTCCTTCAGTATCAACCGGCTCGCGAATCCACACTTGAAAGCATTTATGTTTGTAAAGCGATCTTCATTAAAATGACGCGAACACAGCACAAGATTCGGCTATACTTGTGTGGTAGAGTTGTAAATATAAACTCTAGCCACTGATTCTTCACATGCTTGTCCCTGGACAGTGAAAAAAAGGTCGCTTTTGATTCGCACTTCAGAACACAGCGTCTTGTCGTCGCCATGATGTTGTCAAGTTTCACTGGTGTCTGCGCGGCGCGCGCAATGAGTGGGCGCGGCCAATTTGATAATTTTTCGTCTTGACGTCATCTAGCTAGAGAAAATGCATCGTTCGTCTATCGATTCATATCAGCGACTCCGAGTCGACTCTTACTTTTGAGGGACAATAACTTTGTATACGGTGAACATATTTGAAACTTTGCAGGATGTTTTTGTTCACTTAGATCTGTTACACACTACATGAAAGGTAATTTTCAAAATTCCATAATAGGTGCCCTTTAAGAATTTTGGCATTTTATTTTGTGACCATATATATATATATATATTTGACTAGATGAGCATGTTTCTTTCAGATTTCCTTTCCGAATTGGGGCTTGAAAAAGATGAAAATGACGACTCTCCCTGGGATTCAGAGGTCAGTCGCAAGGCATATTAAACAAAGCAAAGCTGGTGAAACTCCATACAGTAACCCATTTTATGCATACAGCATCACACCCTAAAACAAGCTTTTCCCAACCAGTGGTTAGAAAACCCCTTCAGGTTTGTGATGGAATTGCAAGGGTTGTGGATTTGTGATATTAATGCAACTTAGTTAAACAAAATTCTTAAATTAAATTAAATAAGTTAAATAAATTGTAGTTATATTTAATTAATACTTATATCATTTAACAACTACATTTAATTAATTATAAATTTAATATAATTCATAATACGTAAAAATTTATATTTATGTAATAAATTGTTATATTTAAATACTAATTATGTATTTTAACAATTATATTTAATTATTCAAATTAGGAATTAATTTAATTAATGCACATATAGTTGTTTTATTAATGTAAAATAAAAATAAATGAATTAAAAAACAGGTTGGAAACCCCTGTCCTAAGGTCATCTGAGACTTGACTGCATTTCATTCTGGTATGTTCTCTCTTTTTTCACTTAACAGTCTGGTTCTGAGAGCCCACGGAAAAAGCAGGCAAGTGGTCTACAAACTCCTGCCAAATCACATAAATCCATGTCCAGTATTTGTGAAGAGAACACTGAAGGTATGTATGGCATTAGTGGGTTTTTTCAATAATTGCATTTTAGAGTGTAATACCATAATAGCTTTGTCTGTGTAGCCTTCTGCAGCCATTTCATGCTTAAAAATATGCAGAGAATATTGACATTTTCCATTGCTTCTGCTTAGCAGATGTTTTTACATGCTATGCTAAATAATGTAAAGTGTAGATTTGCATTTCATAATCTCATTGAATTCTTTTGTAGACTTCTTATACGTTCCCTCCTTCGTAAGAGGAGGGAGGGAGGGTAATTTATTGAGAAGTATAGGCCAGCCAGGAGGCTGCAGGCCGATGGGTAGGCATTCTGATCTGCCTCATGATTTGCTGTTGTTCCTGCTGGATTAATCATCACCCATAACCCCCTGCTGTGTCTCCAGCCGTCACATTTAGCATCTTGTCCTCGGATCTTGATCTCTTGTTTTATGCGTCTGTTGTCATCTGTGCATTCATGGCATGTGATAAGACATGGCATGATGCTCAACTAATATTTGATTATAGTGAGTCCATTATTGTTGCTCATGTTTACAAGATGAGTTCATTCAAAATAACATTGTAGCTAAATGGTGCAGCATTATTTCCTTTAAATGCTTGTGAACTCAAACCCCAGTTTACAGGCATCATGGGAGACCTCCATCGCTGCATGTGCATGCTTGCGCACTCGCCACATGGAGGCTTGTCTTTGTCCGTTGATATTAAGGTTTTATTAGGGGAGTTGATATTTTGGTTTTTGCCTTTCAGTTTTAAGAAATGACGAGGATGATGAGGAAGAGAAGGAAACTGAAATACCAGTAAGCATAATTTTAAAATAAGTTCAATTATTGAAGTTGATTTGCATTCATGAATGAAGAACCGATGTTTGCAATGCAGTTTTTTGGGTCAGTAGGGGATATTTAAAGTTTAATCATACATTTTGTTTTGAAATATAGAATACAACACAGCGCACCTAAGACTGAAATTTTGTACAAAACAAAGTTTGAATGGATTCTCAATGTTAAGTAGAGTCAGCTGAATTAATTTAAGAAAATGGGTGGAAATGCAAAGGATTTCAATACTTTCCTGCAATGTTAAATATAACATATTATAGTTTAATATATTATTAGATAGTATGTATATTATTAATATTGATACGTTAATATTATTTATATTGTATGATGTAATGATGTAAATAAATAAATATTAATTATATTAATCTATTTATTTACTCCTGTAGTTCAAATAGTAAATAATTTCATTTACAGGAGTACATTGATTTAAAAAAAATAATAATTATACCTTCAATGCAAGTCCCTTTGGATAAAGGCATCTGCCAAATGCATAAACGTTAATGTAAATGTATAAATATAAGTAAATAATAAACGGAGCAATTCCAAGATGGTCCTCACACCATCGGTGCTCGGGCCCTAATAATTTTTTGAACTTTTGAATTTAATAACAAATGTTTCTTCACAGCCCAAAGTGATCAAAAGAGAGCCAGTGTCTGTCCTTAGTAAGCTGATGGATTCAAAAGAAGCCAATAAGAAAACAGGTCATCTCATCATTTAATTTTTTTAACACAAAACTAAACTATATTGTAACAATTTTGTATAAAATTCTCTGTTCTTGCAGACCTAATGGAAGAACTTGGTTTGGGGGATGCTGATGATCTTGAAGGTAATCTTGATGTTTTTGCTTCACTAAAACATTCTTTAATCAATCTTTAAACTTTGCGCTGAATGTATGTCTGATGTGTTAATGTTTTTGTCTTATTTTACACAAAAGCAAATCGCCAGTGCCCTCCAGGTCAGATACTCAAGCACTTGTGCTCTATGTAGCTTCGTTGGACATGTATAGTTTTGCTGATGCTTGCTAATATCAGAGCCGTGGCCTAGCAGTTAGTGCATATACTGTGGGCAGAAAAAGTTTCAGTTCAGCTTGCCATTTTCCTATTTCCCTTGTCTTTTCCATTCTTCTGTCAAATGGCAAAATTGCTAAAAATAAATACATTTTTAATAAAAATGTGCTTTTTTTCAAAGATCTCCAGTGAGAATGTCTATGGAAAGTTTTCAGCTCCACACTGGCAATGAAGATGGTATTTTTTGGGTTTGCAATTTGCATTTTTCATTTGTTTTCACTTTCTCTCATAGATGCGTCAGACTGGGACTCCGCCAGCACCACCAGTAAGGCCAGTAAGAACTTCCCAGTTCATAAGCTGGAGGAGGAACCGGTCTTTGAAAGCCCAGCAGCTTCTGCATTACCCATAACGCCCCAGCAGCAGGGAGTGGACACCAGGGAACATGAAGAAGCCAGTCCAGAGAGAAACAAACCCACAACCTCAAGCACACAACCTCTTCCTAGTCCACGATCCCTCAATCCAAACGGCAGCTCAAAGCCACGACCACTGCCACGACTGCGCTTGGACTCGAATCAGAGGCCAGAGAGTGAAGGTGAAACTAGAAATCTTTATGATAATGAAACATATCAACATTTCTGGTGAATTTCTGAGTAAGTGGTTTATTGATACACAGAATCAGACTGGGATACAGACACCTCCAGTCCAGCCAAGACAACAAATTCTCTGCCAAACGTCACTGAGCCCAACGCAGGTAAATCTCTTTAATGTAAAGATTCAGGGTTTGATGCAACTGTTCACTGTTTTATATTGAATAGTAATGTGTCTGAATGTCTCTTCAGTTCATCAGCAGGAACCCAAAGCTGAAGATGATGAGAGTGAAAACAGTTCTGACGCAAGTGAAAATGCAGATCAGGTGGGCGTAATTCATTTGACAAACTCTATGGAAGAATTTCTGCCAATTTTAAATAAATGAATAAATAAAACTGAAAACCTGGCTAAGTATTGCATTATTGAAAATGTCTGTAAACTATGTGCCAAAATATTATTATTTTTTAAATGATTTTAATTTTCGTAGTGAAAAGTGTCTGCAAAGTACTCGCTAAAAATAAATTAAAATTAAAGTACTTTGAGTACAGACGCTTTTCAAGAATGTGTTTTTCATTTTTATTAATTTATTTAAAATTGGAGAACTCTCCTGTAATTGTTGAAAGCACCGTTTTTTGCCTTAGCTTTAATTGAACACTACAATGATGTGTTTTTTGTCTTCAGTGGATTTGGTCTTTAATGTCACTATGTGCTTGCTTTGTGCATTATTTTAGTTAAAAGTGGTGTTTGTGACAGTGAAACAGTTTTAAATGTTGGCATGAGTCACGTGCTTGTGTCCTAAGTTTGGTCTGAAGTCCTTGTCAACCAGACTTGTTTTAGTTTTTTCATTAGGGCCCGAGCACCGATGGTGTGAGGACCCTCTTGGAATTGCTCTGTTTATTATTATTATTATTATTATTATTATTCTTCTTCTTCTTCTCCGCAATGAATCGCATTTTTGAGGGCCTAAACATGCACGAAAACTCACGAAAATTTGCACACGCGTCAGAACTGGCGAAAATTTACATCTGATATGCGTTTCAAAATTGGGCGGGGCAAAATGGCTCGATAGCGCCACCTATAAAGGTTCAACGGAGTGCGCCTCGCGTTACGTTTCACGTACGTGTACGAAATTCGGTACATACATGTAATGGCCCAATACCTACAAAAAAGTCTCTTGGAGCGTAGCCCTTAACACAACAGGAAGTCAGCCATTTTGAACTTCCTCTCAGATTTTTGTGCAGTTTTTGCCATTTTCAGGCCTCGTACTTTAACGAACTCCTCCTACAGTTTTAATCTGATCATCTTCAAATTTGCTGAGTGTAATCTTAAGGCCTTTGCGACGTTAAATTGCGAAGATCTTGAGTTTTCGTCGAAGGGCGTGTCCTCGGCGGCCTGACAAATTTTGATGTTTCGCCATGAAACAGGAAGTTGCTGTAACTCAGGCAAACAATGTCCAATCTGCCCCAAACTTCACACGTTTGATAAGAGTTCTGTCCTGAACACATGTCCATGCTCATATTCAGTTACAGTCACAGCGCCACCTGCTGGCAACAGGAAGTGACATGTTTAACACTGTTGTGGACTCCTGATAACATATAAAAAAGTGCCAGCAAGTGTTAAACATGCTAACAACATACTTGAAACATGCTAAAACATGCTAGCAAGCACTTAGCTAAGTGCTAAAGCATGCTATTACTGCAATTCAATAGGAATTTGCTGTAACTCAGGTATGGAATGTCCAATCTGCCCCAAACTTCACACGTTTGATAAGAGTTCTGTCCTGAACACATGTCCATGCACATAATCAGTTACAGTCACAGCGCCACCTGCTGGCAACCGGAAGTGACATGTTTAACACTGTTGTGGACTCCTAATAACATATAAAAAAGTGCCAGCAAGTGCTAAACATGCTATCAACATACTTGAAAGATGCTAAAACATGCTAGCAAACACTTAGCTAAGTGCTAAAGCATGCTATTACTGCAATTAAATAGTAATTTGCTGTAACTCAGGCATGGAATGTCCAATCTGCCCCAAACTTCACACATGTGATAAGGGTCCTGCCCTGAACACATCTACATGAGAATATTCAGTTATAGTAATAGCGCCACCTACTGGCAACACGAAGTGACATGTTTAACACTGTGATGCAGTACTAGCAACATAGTAAATATGCCATTGAATTATAAACATGTTATAAACATGTTAAAACATGCTAGCAATTCTTAGCTAAGTGCTAAAGCATGCTAATGAAATGAAACAGGAAGTTGTTACTTAAGAAGCCAATGTCCAATCTGCCCCAAACTTCACACATTTGATAAGAGTCCTGCCCTGAACACATCTACATGACAATATTCAGTTATAGTAATAGCGCCACCTACTGGCAACAGGAAGTGACATGTTTAACAGTGTGATGCAGTACTGGCAACATAGTAAATATGCCATTGAGTTATAAACATGTTATAAACATGTTAAAACATGCTAGCAATTCTTAGCTAAGTGCTAAAGCATGCTAATGAAATGAAACAGGAAGTTGTTGTTACTTAAGAAGGCAATGTCCAATCTGCCCCAAACTTCACACATTTGATAAGAGTCATGCCCTGAACACATCTACATGAGAATATTCAGTTATAGTAATAGCGCCACCTACTGGCAACACGAAGTGACATGTTTAACACTGTGATGCAGTACTAGCAACATAGTAAATATGCCATTGAATTATAAACATGTTATAAACATGTTAAAACATGCTAGCAATTCTTAGCTAAGTGCTAAAGCATGCTAATGAAATGAAACAGGAAGTTGTTGTTACTTAAGAAGACAATGTCCAATCTGCCCCAAACTTCACACATTTGATAAGAGTCCTGCCCTGAACACATCTACATGACAATATTCAGTTATAGTAATAGCGCCACCTACTGGCAACAGGAAGTGACATGTTTAACAGTGTGATGCAGTACTGGCAACATAGTAAATATGCCATTGAGTTATAAACATGTTATAAACATGTTAAACATGCTAGCAATTCTTAGCTAAGTGCTAAAGCATGCTAATGCTATGAAACAGGAAGTTGTTTTTACTTAAGAAGGCAAAGTTCAATCTGCCCCAAACTTCACATGTTTGATAAGAGTTCTGTCCTGAACACATGTGCATGCTCATATTCAGTTACAGTCATAGCGTCACCTGCTGGCAACAGGAAGTGACATGTTTAACAGCATGCTATTATACCCATAATAAAGGACATTTTTGTAACTGACTTTGACATACTCCCACTATATTTATCTACTTAAATGCACATTGCCCACCGTGGTCTGTCTTCCTAAAGCCACCGGGTGGCGATGGCACGGGTGCGAGGGCCCTTTCAATGCTGCTTGCAGCTTTAATTGTTAATTCTATTCTTTTGTCCAATTATGCAAATAAAGGCAAGAGAGGCATTACAAACATCTTCTGTAAACATAAATAAGCCATCTAATGAACCGTTGAAGCTCCCAACCTCTCCTAGAGAGGACGAACAAGATGAGAAAACTGATGAGGTTCCCTGGGAGGAACGCTATGAGAAAATCTGGGTGGAGACTGAAAAAAAGGAGACCAAGTCACAATACAAAAATGTGGCTGCCGAACTAAAAGAGAAGTTCGGAGAACTGGAGCACAAGGAACCGGGTGACCTTTTGGACCAGGAATGGAAACAAGCACAACAGAAAGATGAAGAGGAAATAAAAGAGGGGAAAAGGAAGCAGATGAGGAGGATTCCAGTGAGGAAGAGGGAGAGCCAATAGTGCGGCCCACTGCCCGGGCGAGAAGTGCCATACTTTTACCCATCCCTGAGCAGAGAGAGTCAGGTCTGGAGGACTCACAGTCCGAAAGCGTCCACCGCACGGTTAGTGTTGAGGTCAGCGATGCAGAGCTTCCCAGTGATCAACACTACCCTCAAATCCTCCCAGAATCCCTTACGTATGAGGCCCAGCAGCCAGAGACCCGAGCAGATGGCACTGACGATAATGAGGGCGCTAAAAGTGAAAGCAAAGAAAACCGTCAACAAGAATCTGGATTTGGTGTAGAAGAAGAACCTGAAGAATTTTACAGACCCCAATTACTTGCTGAGAATGAGCTGAAAGTCCCACCCAAAATTCCAGAAGTGCTTTCTTCTGACTCCGATGAGGTTGACGAGGGCCTGTGGAAGTCCAGACTTGAGGTAGGACCCCGGGAGGAGTCTCAGATAAACCTTTATAACAAATGGAGACTTTCAGCTTTGCCTCTGTCTTCTTGTTCTTCGTTCATGTAAACCCAAAATATGAGGTCTAAAAGCTCCAGCTTCAAAAACAGAACCGTCTGTTCTGTCATCTTATAATACTGACCAGACGCTGACCAGCCAAATTACACAACTCTTCCCTATCTCTGGTTATGCTAATCATTGGCTCTGTTCCAAACCTAGCGAGCTGCCTACCTAGACAGGCATCAAAAAGATAATGGCTGTTTGAAATGCTGCTTTCAGAGATGCACTGTTTTACCATAGACATGTATTTTGAAAGCTTTAAAGCTTTTAAAATCATTAAGTTGACACTATCTGTAAATATGTGATTATGGTGCAAAGCGTGCGATGCATTGCATTTAGCGTGATGCATTTAACGCATTCACATAGAAAAAAATTTAAATGTTGTAATTGTAAATTTGTAAAAATTCACATTTTATACAGAACTGAACTTGCTGCCTATTTAAATCCTTCAAATCAGTCATTTGTGAGGTTTCATGATGGTTAGCATTGTGCCTTAGAAAGCAGGAGGCTATATATTAAGCAAGGCAGCACGCTAGTTTTTGAAACGGAGCTATTGTCTTGTCAGCGTTTTTTATTCTAGCATTTCTATTCATTCCAGAGTTTTCATATCATTCGTATTCTTCATGCATTTTAAGACCCCATGAAATCTGTATTATTTTAGTATTATTTATATAGCGTTATAGTGTTTTGAATGTTGAGTTAGTATTTTGAATAGGCTTTTATTTTAATTTTTAGTCATTTTATTATGTGTTTTTTATATTTTTATTAGTTTTATATATTTATAGAAGCCACCTTTTAATTTGCACCACATCCTAGCAAATCCTAATTTGTGGTGTGTTCGTAATGTTCATAGTGTAACAATTCGAGTTCACATTGTGCAACAATAAACGTTTTAGACAGTAGTATGCTGCTACATTGGCAAATTAGTCAATTAATGATTCAACCGTTAGTACTATGCTAAAAGACATGGGTTACAAAGCTTGATTTTACGGGGTCCCTTGTTCCATCTTGTCCTGTATCTGTGTTAACGTTTGTAAGATGTCAGTGTGACCTGACCAGCACCTGTCTTGAATTCAGTCTGTCACTCTATTAAATATTTACCAGTTAATTTTATGCACTGGTGTCAAATGATTCACTTGAAGCAACAAATGGGCGTCAGTTCACACCTCATCTGTCGTGTGCATGTGTGCCAAGGATGGTTTCCTTCAGCTGTCTGAAGATCTCTCCTCATCTTCCTGAAGATCTGTCATACTAGTGTTAGTGTGTGTTTTTATGATGTTTTCAACCACCGTTTTTAACCCTGTGGTCGAAACTCCTCTGTTGATGTTGGCTTGAAGTGTTTTTATGTTGCTTGCGCTTCTTTTTAAATAATAAATAAATGTATTGTGTGGTGTTTTTGCTGAGTTTTGTCTTGTATGTGACTGTATATGCATGTTTTGCATGATTAATTGGCTAAATCGATAAATGCATTAACATGGGTTTAAATCTAGAATTGTCTTTCCTTAATATCTTCTGTTTAGGGTGATAAGGAACAGACCGATGTTATGAGGAGAGAACACCAGCCCAGTGCTTTATGGGATTCTGGAGGATCCAGAGGACGAGCTGAACTTGACCAAGGAAAAGGGAGGAAAACTGACACCAACTCTGGGAACCCAAAACTTCAGCAGGAAGGGATGGCTGTCGGCAGGTCTTTGGGAAGTGAGGGTAGTGTTTCACCGAGACATCTGTCAAGAAGTCCAAGAAGGTATATATGTCACATTACTACAGTAGATGGAATTAATGTAAAGGTAGAATTAATTTTCTGATCCGAAAACATACGCTATGCTTTCATCCAAAGTTGTAAGTTTAACTTATGCACAGAACGGGAATATCGCATAAAATTCAAGAAAAATCGCCTTCCTGGGAAATTGTGAATATCTATTAAATGAGCTGCTGCACCACTCTTTTTTTTTTACATCATAAATGAACGTTCGGATGCCTAGTGTCAGAACGCAATGTGTGTGAGACACTTCTCAGAGGGGATTAAACTAAATCATTCTGAAGACATTTCAGAATTACCAAACAAACATTTGAGATGCTGTGTGATGCAATTGGTTCGCTGGTTAGTCCAGATATCCAATCATGTCCTCTGAGAGATTTTTTGTTGCACATCAGGGGATTTATTAGGTAAATGTGTTTCCATTGTAGTTTGTGTCTTCTTATCAGATAAAAAAAGTGCCTCAGTTGAGCACATACATATATTTTTATGCGCATTTTTAGAATTTATTCGTGTTTTGGGGTTTACATCAAGTGGGTTTTTTATGCGATATCCCAAAATTTGCATAAAAATAGTTGGATGGAAACATAGCTATTGAAGAACTTTTATTTTATTTTATTTTATTTTATTTTGGAATTCCTTATATCCCGTGTGCCAAAAAAGAGCTTCAAACATTACTGGAAAAACAATTACTTAGGACTCTTAAAGAGTAAAGAGCTATTGTTAATGAATATGCATGCAATCCAAAACAAACTCTGTTGCCATGCTATACAACTATTGTGTTATATTTTTAATTTGTCCGTCTGTTATGTTTCATTCTAATGAAAACACAGCAAAAATAGCCATCAGGTCTTTGCTGACGCTCTGATTTTGCCTCTGGTATCATGGTTGCCTATTTCTTTTCTGGGTGTTTCCCTGGTGGAGGCTGTGAAGTTGACATTTGTTTATTTTAGTTAAATCTTTCATTTCAACTTCATTTTGAGATCTGTGTACCTCCAGTACTGACAGGGCACCACCACATGGTGAGGAAGATGAAAAGGAGGAGGAAAGGAAAACTGTAGGTAGCCAAGCGAGAAATCTCTGTGTAGCTCCCCCGCTTCAGGGAAAACCCCCCCGGCCTGCGACGCGCCATAACGGAGACCTCGAGTCTGTCTTTGATGATAGTACTTTAAGTGAGCTGTCGGAGGAGGACAGGAGGTATACATGCAGTATTTAAATGCTTTTTAATGCAGCTTCATTATAAAATATTGATTTTTAAATGTTGCAGTGTTGCAGCAGGAACAGTAGAAGTGTAACTTGGCCTGTACAGAATCTGTGCCCATAGAATTCTACCTAATATGAAAAATATTTTGAATAATTTAATAAGTCTTTTAGCTATTGATAAAAATGAACTGTAAATCATTCAACAAAATTGTCATTCCACAACTTTTCCCAACAATCAGTGTAGAAATTTAAATTATTAATCCTTAGAATTAAAAGAGTGCAGATTCCATTTGGGCCTTGTTATAACATTTACATTTTTTAAGCGAATACTGCATTATATCTTCATTTTAGAGCACCAAACCTGCTCTCCGGTGGACTGTTGTTGCCTGATTAAAGATAAACTTGTCTAAAATCATGTTTTCTCTTCCCCACCCCTCTGTTCTGACAGGTCTCCGTCTTCAAGGCGTAAGAAAGAGCAGGTGAATTTCTTTCTTGATAAGGTAACCCCTGTAGTGTTTGTTTATTGACAGTGGTTACCAAACACACCTTTTGAGAATAAGAAGGAAAATATTTGTCAGCATGAATTTACAATATTTTTTCCTTCCCTATTGTGACGCGACTTCTGGGACAAAAAAAATGTTCATGCGGGGAATTGATTGGATGGTTGTGGTTTGCTAATTGGTCGATCTGACGATCTGTATTCGTGGCAGTAAACGCCATTAGAGAAGAGATGTGGCTGCAAGAGGAAGGGGATTTTGATAAAAAATGACAAGGGCACATGATTTTAAAATTGATTTGCACAGATAAATCATGTATAATAAATACTGAAATTTTCCAATATTTTTTTTTAACATTTGCTGTTATGGTGACTTTAACACAGGCTACTTTTATTGTCTCCTACGCAGAGCACTGGAGAGCTGGAGATGGCGGATGATTTTGAAGATCTCACCCAGTCTTCTGACACAGCCACTGAAGAGCTGGAGACTCCAGTATCTGGATACCGCAACGCATCTCTGCTCTTCAAACAGCTCGACTCGAGCTATATGGGTGAGTCGCTTTGATTCAATCAGCTGCAAATAAACTATTAGGTTACCTATAATCAGGTGTTCAGCAAGTTAAGATGTTTGCTTAAAGGGTTAGTTCACCCCAAAATGTAAATTCTGTCAGTAATTACTCGCCGTCATGTCGTTCCAACTCCGTAAGAGTTTCGTTCATCTTCGGAACACAAATTAAGAAATTTATGATTAAACCTGAGAGCTGGATCACTCCTCCATAGGCTTCTAAAGAATTGAAACTTGACGGCCCCGAAAAGTCATTAAAGACATTGTTAAAATAGTAAAAAAGTGACTACAGTGCTCAATCTTAAGTTTATCAAGCGACGAGAATACTTTTTGAGCGCATTGCGTTTCATTTTGGGGAGAACTAACCCTTTAAGTCTCCTGTGTCTTATGCCCACCCTGCAGACTCAGTGAGTGTAGTGAAACTACAAAACATGTTTCATGAGTATGAGCGCACAATCCAGAGGGAGAGAGACAGGCACAGTCGTCTGGCGGATAAAACCTCTCAGCTGGAGCAAGAACGCAACGAGCTCAAGATCCTGCTGGATGAGATCAGAGGCAGCAAGTCCAGCCTAGAACATCTCAGACTGGAGCTGGAAACAGACATGAACAATCTCAAGTGAGCTCAACTCAATGCATGTGGAAGAAGGTCAGATGCTCACCAGGGTTTGGAACAGTGCCATTGAATCAATCTCTCTCTCTCTCTCTCTCTCTCTCTCTCTCTCTCTCTCTCTCTCTCTCCTCTCTCTCTCTCTCTCTCTCTCTCTCTCTCTCTCTCTCTCTCTCTCTCTCTCTCTCTCTCTCTCTCTCTCTCTCTCTCTCTCTCTCTCTCTCTCTCTCTCTCTCTCTCTCTCTCTCTCTCTCTCTCTCTCTCTCTCTCTCTCTCTCTCTCTCAAGGTTCCTTTTGAGACAGGAACAGGAAAAGCATCAGAGCGCTCTCATGCTGTATAATAAAACCCGTGAGCAGCTACAGAGGAAAGAGGATCAGCAGCGGGCCGAAGCCGAGGAGCGGCACAAGGCCGATCTGAAAAACCGGAGTCTGGAACTGGAGATCAGAGCCCTGAGGAACAGCATCAAACAGGTCAGATTTTACAGTCCCCTGCTGGTAAAGCCAGCGCATAACAGTTTTCTCAGTATGTGTGTGTGTGTGTTTGTATGTTTAGCTTGAGGAGGATAGAGACGAGTCTCAACGACTCCTGTCACATGAGCGCAGTGCTCGCGCCCTACATGAGGAGTTACTCAACAACCACTTGCGTAAGCAGCAGGACATTGAGGAGGAGAACCTCCGAAACCTCAACAAGAGCAATGAGGTACCGCTGTCACCTCAGATATTACCAGCGTTATGTGTGTTTGTCAGGAAATATTTAGAAATGTCAGTAAATCAGTCAGTAAATTCATTGCAAATAACAAATGCATGTAGTCACATATACAGTGATGTAATGTAATATTTTTACAGCCACATGTCTAGTGACGTCATAGCTTAACAATCAAATATGCAGGGACATCATATGTTTACAATCACATATGCAGTGGCATCATATCTTTACAGTCAAATATGCAGTGATGTCAAAGCTCTGCAGCTTATATCACATCCCATTTAAGAAACCATAAAGAATATGAGCATAACTTGAGAACAAATTACCCAAATCAGTGGTCATATCTTTATGATCACATATGCAGTGACATCATACATACCTTTACAATCAAATAAGCAGTGACATCATAGCCTTGCAGCTTTTACAGGGTTCCCGCGGGTCCTTAAAAAGTCTTAAATTAGATTTTTAAAATTTAAGGCCATAAAAAGTCTTATAGTCTTATTTTTACTTATGAAAGGTCTTAAATTTTAGATGACACTCCGACTTAGACATATATAAATGTTTTACAAATTAAAACTAATTAGCGTAGTATTTTTATTATCTTTGTGGATTTGCTTGGTCACGTGACAATTCGCATCACATTCGCGGCAGCATAACGTCTGTCTCCTGCACGCGAGAGAGGAGAGAAGGAGAAAGTTGGCGAATGTCACTGTCAGTTCAGTCGTAAGTTCATTCTTTATGTGCGTAGGGGTGTGCGATGTGTATTGTCTAATATGATATTGTAATAATCATTGTTTTAACGATGTATGAGGCACTGTGAGCTGACATCGCATTTGTCTCTCGTGCTTTCACTGCGTGTGCGTGATGTGTGCAGTTAAAGGTAGGCAGGCTTTGTCCCCAAATTTGTCCCCAAAAGGTAGGCATGTCCCCAAATTAGTTTTTGTCTTATTTACATCATATTATGTTCTTCTTATATTAGAATATCACATCAGTGAGTGCCGTTTTCCCGTGCACAAGTGCAATGTTTATGATATACAATATAGTTAAATTAAAAATAAATTAACATTGTGAGTTACTTTTTAGACACAATATTGTTTGTTTTCCCTTTATTTCGCCGACTAGAATTTCAAAATGAATCCGTAGCAGTCAGAGTCTCAATGCCACAGACAGCGATGATTTCTTGACTGAAATCCGCGTTTTGAACCAGTCATTTTAACGATTCAATGAACAATCACTTTCTTCCCCGAATGAATCAGCCGTTTGAACGAATCGGTTGAATGAATGACTCTCTCAACTCGCTTATTAAGACAGTGACTTGCCACCACCTACTGGCGGTTTTAGTTTCATATTTAAAGTACCCTTTAATTAAAACGTTGAAATTAGAAATCATTTAAATATTGAATATTGAATATTTTATTTATTTATTTTTTAAACTCTCTCATAGCATGGAGTGTAAATATTAATGCCACTTCTGATGCTGCTTCTGTCACCTCTGCTCTGCAAAGATGGATTTTGATTGAATGATTTAATTTGACTGGTAACGGTGGTACTGTATAATTGTGTAATTAAGTATTACTGTATAAATAAGTATAATTACTGTATAATTTAATTTTAATAATTTGAATGTTAGTATTTAACATAAAAGGTGATGCATAACTCTAAATAGGTTTAGAAAGAATGTTCATATATACTGTAGGTGAAAATGCCCCTGGAAGTCAATTTAAGTTTGCAAATATTGCATATTAATTAATCATTTCTGTCACTGCTGTGAACTGACCACTGCATAGAATATGAAAAATATTAATATCTTCGTGAGTCAGCTGTCAACAACAGGCCTAAACCAGCCATGGCACCAGCAGAAAAACACAATCAGTAAAAATCATCTAATTATTATCAACAAAACGTTGAAAATAGCGAGATATATTTTTGTTAATATTGCACACCCCTAATTTATGGTATTAATTTTGATTTCTTCAGGTCTTAAAAAGGTCTTAAAAAGACTTAAATTTGACTTTAAAAAGTGTGCAGGAACCCTGCTTTTAGCCCATCCCATCTAAGAAACCATGAAGAATATGAAAATAATTGAGAACAAATTGCCAATGTAGGCCTACCTAAATCTGAAACCTGTTCATATTTAAATATTTAAATTACAATTCCCCTCTTCCCTTATTTAATAAAATATGTTAATATGAATTAAGTTAACCACATATAAGCAGTGAACTTATAGCATTCAGCAGATCTTCTCTGTAACCCAACTGCTCTAATCCTGTTTTCTGACATGTGTTTGGTCAGATTTTCAGGCTTTGTCCTAATGACCTGCACTTATGCATTAACTTACCGTGTTATAGAGCCAATCACTCCAGTGCAATCAAGCCACGTATTATTTAAGGATTCGTTTTAAAACAATGCTAAAATGTGTTTGTCTCATGGTAATTACTGATGTTCACAGGCCATGTCCCAGCTAACAGAGTCATCGGACCGTGAGCGAGAGTTGATGCAACAAAACCGAGTCCTTCAGGATGAGCTGAACGGCTCTCGGGCCGAGCTGGACCGCTCGCAGTGTCACAGCCGTCAGGAAGAGTCACGACTGGCGGAGGAGAGAGATGCTCTACGCGAGAGACTGGAAGACACACGCAGGGACATGAAACTGAGCGAGGAGGCCTTGGCCCAGACCGTGTTCCAGTACAACGGGCAGCTCGGCGCGCTGAAGGCCGAATGCTCAGTGATCACAGCTAAACTGGAGCACGAGAGGCAGGTGAGGCAGCAACTGGAGGCGGAGGCGGAGGCGAGCAGGGCACGACTGCAGGCGGCGCTACAGGAGGCCGAGAGATGTCAGGCGTCCCGCACAGATGCAGAGCGCACACTCCAGCGAGACCGTGAGGAGCATCAGCGTACGCAGGAAAAACACATCTTTGAGTCCGGCACCCAGCGGGACACCATCCAGTCCCTCTCCCAGAAACTCAGCAAGGCCGAGGCGCGTGCCAACAGCCTGGAGAACGAGTGTCACCGCAACTCTCTGACCATCGCGGAAAAGGCCGTGCTGTTGGAGACTCTGGCCCGGGAGAAAGACCAGGCCCAGGCCAAGCTCAAAGAACAGGAGGCCACGGTACTGAGCGAACGGGAGCTGGCAAGCCGTGCCAGTGCCAAACTGGAAGCCATGCAGGAGCGTCTGGCCCAGACTCAGAGCGAGGGCGCGCTGCTACGACAGCAGCTGGAGGAGGCACTCAACAAGGGCTCGGCGAAAGACAAAGCTGTAACAGATGTGCATCAAAACTTCGCCGAAATGCTGAACCAGTTACGTGCAGACGGAGAGGAGAGAGTCCAACTGGTGGAGGAGAGAAGCAAAGAGCTGGCGAGGACGAATGGCGAGCTGAGAGAGCAGAACTACAAACTAGAGCAGGAGAAAGCTGAGAGAGAGGTAGAGAAACAGAGATTGGCGTCTTTTTTAAATAAGGCAATTAATATGCAAACTATTTCAGTATGCATATTAATTTCCTTTATGAAGAGTGACAGAAAAACTAAAAAAAACATTGAAATGAAATCCAACTTTATTTTTAGATATTCATTGGTAGGAATCTGATTTGGCATAGTTTAATTTACAATAGCAAAATAATTTTACACATGATAGCAAAATAATGTCAGACATAACTAAATGACTTAAAAAATATTCATATACTAATTCATTAATAATATCATGTATACACCATTCAAAAGTTATTTGAAGTATTCAAAATACTAATACTTTTATTCAGCAAAGATACATTACATTGAAATGACAGGAACAACATTTATAATATTACAAACGATTTCTATTTCAAATAAATGCTGTTCTTTTGAACTTTCTGTTTACCAAGAATCCAGTTTTTGCAAAAAATATTAAGCAGCAAAACAGCTTAATATTAAAATATTTGAATGATTTCTGAAGGATCATGTGACACTGAAAACTGGAGTAATGATGCTGAAAATTCAACTTTGCATTACAGGAATAAATCACTTTTAAATATGTATTCAAATAGAAAACAGGCATTTAAAATTGCAATAATATTTCAGAATATTACTGTTTTTACTGTATTTTCGATCAAATAAATGCAGACTTTGTGAGCAGAAGATGCTACTGACCCTAAACTTTTGAACAGTAGTGCGCTGTATATAAAAGTATAAAATAAGACAAAAATATTTGAAAAAATCTACAAGAAGAAACATGACTTTTTTTTATTATAGACAGACAAAGAAAAGAAAATGGCCAGAATAGCTCTGCAGTGCGACAAAATAAAATGTCATTGGTCAACTGAATGGGCACTGGAAATGTAGACAGCAACTTCTCAACATAGTACACACATCCGGTGTAGACCCAGTGTAATATAATGTAAAAGGAAGATGACCCAATGAGAGAACGAAGCTATGTTGTGTTTTTGCAGACCTCTCTTCGACAGCTGCAGCAGGAACTGGCCGACAGTCTGAAGAAGTTGTCCATGTGTGAGGCCTCTCTGGAGGTCAACACTCGGTACCGCAACGACCTCGAGGAAGAGAAGGCGCGCACACTCAAAGACATGGACCGATTGAAGACTAAGGTACCACTTACTTCCTGAAAACTATCCAGTCACCATTAACAGTACAATCTGTACGTCACTGGAGTCTCAGGAACAATGTTCATTCATTATTTTCTGCTTGCATATATATTAATTAAATATATGAAGTCCAACAGACAAACATAGGTTCTTATGTAGGCCATTCAATCCTTTTGTGAGATTGGTTTGCTCTTATACTTTTTGTTCAATTCCAGCTGCAGGAGTCTGAAGAAGTGTACGTCCAGGCCGAGAGACGCATCAGCCACCTGAAGAGCTCTCTGGACGATAAGGAGCGGGAAGCCTGCAGTACCGCTCAGAAACTAGAGGAGGCGCTATCTGCTTCTACAGGCAAAGAGCAAACCATTCGGCAGCTGGAGGAGGCGGTGCAGAGGTGCAGTTCTGTCAACTTTATTTGGAACTTCAACATAATACATGATTTAAGTTTAATAATGTTGATTTAATTTAAATAATGTTACTCAGGGATCAAAATCAAACAGTTTATTATAGAAAACAAATATTGTGTCTATAAATGGGAAAAATAGTACCATTATAATAGAGGTAGGAATATAAATATTATATTATATGAATATTGATATTACATAAATATATATTTATATTAATGTTTAAGTATTTCAGTAATGTAATTTATATCATACTGTTAAGTTATTATTTATGAATATTATATACAATTTAAATAAACATTTTATGGATATATTATTTATATTCATATATATTTTAAATATTAATGTATTGCACAATTTGAAGTTATTGTATATGAATATTATATAAAATAATATAAATATTTTATGAAAGTATATATATACTTATTAGCCATTTATTGCATAATATCAATTTATTAAATATGTATTATATAAATAAGAATATTTCAGTAATGTAATTTATTGCATAAAGTTACTGTATATGAATATACAGTATATACCTAATCAATTTATATTAATTTCATTTAACATTTACTTATTTAAAGCTGTAGTCTGTAACTTTTTGGGGTTAAAATGATGCAAAATAAATTTTTGAGCAAGTTCACAGCCAGTGTTCAAAACTATCTGCTTGCCGTAGCTCGATTCAAAACGGTAAAATGTTTAAATGTTTTTAACTCCAGTGGTACTGGACAGAGATGGCGACAAAGAGGAAAGACTACGGACTGCAGCTTTAAATAGTAATTTATTGCCTAATATTAAGTTATGAAATATAAATAAGAATATTATATGAATATATTTATATTCTTATTTAAATATTTCAGTTATGTTATTAATAACATATTATTAAAGGATTAGTTCACTTTTTAAAAAACTTTTGCTGATAATAATTTACTCACCCCCATGTCATCCAAGAAAAGAAATTAATCACAAAAGAAATTAATAATTTTGATGAAAACATTCCAGAATTTTTCTCCATATAATGGACTTCAATAGTGGCCAAAACGGTTCAAGGTCCAAATGAGTTTTCAGTGCAGCTTCAAATGACTTCAAATGACAAATGACGATACCAGACGATGAATAAGGGTCTTATCTAGCGAAACGATGCGCCGTTTCGAAAATAAATAAAACAGTTGAAGTATTATTAGCACAAATGCTCGCCTTGCTCTGTCCTGAGATGTACGTTTGTGATTCTCCTGTTCGAACTCGTTCATTAAAATGAACAAATCTTTTTTCGAGTCATTTTATTCATTCAACGAACGAAATGACTGGAAAAAAGATTTGTTCATTCTGAACGAGTCTTTTTTCGAGTCATTTTGTTCATTCAACGAACGAAATGACTCGAAAAAAGATTTGTTCATTTTAATGAACGAGTTCGAACAGGAGAATCACAAACGTACATCTCAGGACAGAGCAAGGCGAGCATTTGTGCTAATAATACTTAAACTGTTTTATTTATTTTCGAAACGGCGCATCGTTTCGCTAGATAAGACCCTTATTCATCGTCTGGTATCGTCATGTCATTTGAAGTCATTTGAAGCTGCACTGAAAACTCATTTTTAACCTTGAACCGTTTTGGCCACTATTGAAGTCCATTATATGGATAAAAATCCTGGAATGTTTTCATCAAAATTATTAATTTCTTTTCGACTGAAGAAAGAAAGACATGGACATCTTGGATGACATGGGGGTGAGTAAATTATCAGCAAAAGTTTTTTAAAAAGTGAACTAATCCTTTAAGTATTGTAACAATGCATTCAAACGAAGAATTCTGTTCCCCCTCGTCATCTTTCCCTTATCAACTAAACAACTACTAAGCTAACTGATCATTAAGGGGTGAAAATAGCTAATGAGATGATGACATCTCCACAGGTTAGAGATCGAGAACGCCAGACTGGAGGCCACGACCAAACAGCAGAGCAACCGCATTGAAGCACTCCAGAAGGGCGTTCAGGAGGGGGCTGGGGTGAGTTCTCTCAAATATCGCTCAGTCAGGGGTCAGGGGTCGAGCCGGACCTCTAATTTGTGAAACACAAGTGTCCTGACTCAACTGATTAGATTTAGACATTAATCCAGTCGTTTCACCCTCTTAAGTCATCTGAGCTTCACATTTGACTTTAGATGAACCCTGGTCAGTCCAGGAATGAGGCGACTGTACATGTGAGTCATTCGGAGAGGAGATTTCATGTAAACTGATGGTATAGTCACTGTTTTCACAGCTATCAGGCTCATCACCTGGAGAAGGGGTTGGTATCAAACTTCTAGCTGTGATTCTAGCAATTCCCTTTATTGATTGTTTTTCTTTACTGTGAATTACAGCTCTTCTAGACCTCAAATCTTACTGTGATTTACACTTGAAATGAACAAGAAACAAGTGTCTGTATACTTGATTGCTTTTCTGTAGTCAGGTTGTTTTCTCTGTTTTGGTGGTGGTCTTTTTGCAGATTTGATTCGACTTTCATTTGATCCCTTTCTGCCTTTTCCATTTCTGGTTTCTGGGATCTAAAGTGTTTAGATCAAAAGTAGATCTAGATCTTCTGCATGAAGTAGTTAACTCATTTTGCAAGATCCTGTTGTGTATTGACCGCTGTGATGTTCTCAGGTCAGGAATCGTTTGGAAGATCTCGTCACAAACCTACAGAGCAGTAAGATGACGCTAGAAGAACAACTCAACCGAGAGGTACACTTCATAACAAACATGTGTCACATGCAAAGCTATAGGAATATACTATAAAAACTGTTTGTTTAATTGTGGTCCTCCTCTCCAGGTGCAGAAGCAGAGTATGCTATCCCATAATGCCCAGGACTCACAAACTCTGTGGGAGGAGGAGCTAAAGGGCCGCTCACGACTGGGACTCCGCCTCTCTGAGCTGGAGAGAGAGAAAGGAGAACTGACCAATCAGGTCCATCCAAATAATAATAATGTCCATCCAAAATGTGTTACTTGACACCTAATATTTTTTAATAAAATAACTCTGCATGTTTATGAGTTGCTTAAAGGATTAGTTCACTTTTAAAAAACTTTTGCTGATAATTTACTCACCCCCATGTCATCCAAGATGTCCATGTCTTTCTTTCTTCAGTCGAAAAGAAATGAAGGTTTTTGATGAAAACATTCCAGGATTTTTCTCCACGTAATGGACTTCAATGGGACCCAAACGGTTCAAGGTCCAAATGACAGTTTCAGTGCAGCTTCAAAGGGCTTTAAACGACACCAGACGATGAATAAGGGTCTTATCTAGCGAAACCATCGCTCATTTAAAAAATAAATAAAAAAGTTTAAGTTTTATAAGCACAAATGCTCGCCTAGCTCTGTTCTTTGATGCACGTTCGTGACTCTCCTGTTCAAACTCGTTCATCAAAATGAACAAATCTTTTTTCGAGTCATTTCATTCATTCAACGAACGAAATGACTCGAAAAAAGATTTGTTCATTTTGATGAACAAGTTCAAACAGGAGAGTCACGAACGTGCATCACAGAACAGAGCAAGGCAAGCATTTGTGCTATTAAAACTTAAAGGGGTGATGAACTGAGAAATCAAATTTCCTTGAGCTTTTGACATCTGAGAGCTCATCATATTATAAGAATACCCTGTAAGTTTCAGAACTGAAAATGTCCTTGTTAGTCCAATAAATGCTTTTATTGACACCAGGCCCAGAAAACGCCTCGTTTTTCAAAGTGGGGAACTTTGACGTCAAAGAGGATAAGACACCACCCCCGCAGAAGAAGATCAACGCCTACTTCAACACGGCCGGTTTAGCCCCGCCCACCGATTCGCGCATTTTACACGCATACATAGCTAAATAACATAGGCCGCCTACCTCGTGATGACAAACCGGATCGAGCTACCGAACAATACAAAATATTGTGCAGTGCCTGGTTGTGGAAGAAGACAGTCGCTGCATAAGCTTCCTCTGGATTCCAATAGGAGTGCATGGATAAACTTTATTTTTCATGACGTTCCACTCCAGCTGATGAGGTAAAACATTGTCCGTCTGTTCGCTTCATTTCACTGAGGATTGTTTTGTAAACAAGACTGGATTTGCAGACCGATTAAGAGTAAAGAACGGTGCTGTGTCGTCTATATTGGATCTGACAGGAATTGCAAACCAAGCGAACGTCCTAAGTTTACCTCAGACAACAATATAATAAGATTTAAAAAGCCAGTTCATGACCCCTTTAAACTTTTTTATTTATTTTTTAAATGAGCGATGGTTTCGCTAGATAAGACCCTTATTCATCGTCTGGTGTCGTTTAAAGCCCTTTGAAGCTGCACTGAAACTGTCATTTGGACCTTGAACCGTTTGGGTCCCATTGAAGTCCATTATATGGAGAAAAATCCTGGAATGTTTTCATCAAAAACCTTAATTTCTTTTCGACTGAAGAAAGAAAGACATGGACATCATGGATGACATGGGGGTGAGTAAATTATCAGCAAAAGTTTTTTTAAAAGTGAACTAATCCTTTAATGTTTAGTAACTCAATCAAAAAAGCTCAGTTAGCACACGGAAATAGATGATTTACATGTAACATGCCCTTGAATGTTTGTTGTTTTAGTTTGAAATATATATAAGATTTTATTTTTATTTTTTTTATTAAGCAAAGATGCATTCAATTGATTAAATGTAACAGTAAACATATTTATAATTTTACAAAATATTTAAAAGAAATGCTTTTCATCAAAAAAATCCTGAAAGTAAATGTTTCTACAAAAATATGAATCAGCACAGCTGTTTTCAACATTGATAATAATCAGAAATGCTTGTTGAGCAGCAAATCAGCATGTTATAATTATTTTTAAGAAAACAGTTATTTTAAAATTTGAATAATGTTTCACAATTTTACTGTATTATTGTATTAATATTATTGATTTGTTCAAATAAATGCAGCCTTGGTGAGCAGAAGAGACTTTCAAAAGTATTAAAAAATCTTACTGACACCAAACTTTTAAAAAGTAGTGTATAAATAGGAAAAATCTTGTTTGAAATAGTATTAGATTAAGTATTTCATGTCACAGCGTGGAACTCAAGCTAAAAAGCTTTGAAATGTCATGTTAACACGATTAAGATTTCTGCCTGTTATTAAGACTTTAAGGACCAGACACACTCTGTCTAACACTCTGTGTGTTTCAGATGGAGCTCGAGAAGAAAAAGGCCAAAAAACTAGCCGAGCATAAGAAATCTGTGGACACACGTTTGGAGCAGGAGATGAAGAGAAACACAGACCTTCAGAAAGAAATGTACAGGTGACCCTTTAACCTTTAACCCCGACCGCTGCAGCTCTACACCTGTAGACGTGTTTGAGTACATAGAGAAGCCGGCTACGCGGATCCTCCTGCTTGCAAATGTGTGAGATCAAGGCTTTTTACATGCGAGGACACATCTTATATTTGTTTAATTCAGTGATGACTGACTCCAAGCCTGTTTTTTGCTGCTGTAGTGCTTTAGACTGACATACAGTAATGTGTAGCGCTAAAACATTCACACAGCGTTTACATAGTGATGTATTTCTAAGTGTTCATATTATCCATGATGAATTGATTAAATGGTGAAAAACGTCTCTACATGGTGGATAGTTGGATAAGATGAGTTCAAGAGTAAAAGGAATTGGTGATGTCATTTGAAAAGCAATTTGTTTAACTTTTTTAAAAATGTAGAAAAATGTAATTTAGTTGCATTAACCAAATAAAAAAGAAAAAGAGGTTAATGGCAATTAATTATTTCAAAGCATATCAAGGGAGGCACAAAAAATGATCATAAATTTACTACATAAAAATAAATAAATAAGTAAACGAGCTGACCCAAACAATTTAAATAATTTATGTGGACTTTTTAATATATATATTACATATACATACATGTATATGTATAAAAAAGCTTAAGATGTCACCCTGGCCATATAAATCATAATATAATATATGTGTGTATATATATATATATATATATATATATATAATATATATATATATATATATATATATATATATATATATATATATATATATATATATATATATTATTATTATTATTATTATTATTATTATTATTATGATTTATATGGCCAGGGTGACATCTCAAGCTTTTATTGACTTCAATAAATAGTGTTATTTTAGTATTGTTTATATAGTATTTATTCATATTTAGTATTTTCTAATATATATTAAGGATTAGCTTTTATTTAATTTTTATTTTGTTTGTTTCAGTAATTTTATGTGCTTTTGTCAAATTTATCAGTTTTTGTTTTATAAATAAAATATTAAAATATAAAGTAATATTTCTACTAAGCTTTATTTTGTTTTAGTTTTAATAATTTTAGATTTTCAACTTTCTATTTCATTTAGTTGCCAAGCCAGCATTTCTAAAACTTTTTTAAGTATAACTTATTCATCTAATATATTTATTTGTTTATTTATTTTTTTTACTCTTTTTTGATAGTTTACACATTGATAGAGAATGTCTGGATATTCATCGTATTTTACTGTGTGTGTCAGGTTGAAGACTCTATTGAAGACCGCTAAGAAACATCTGCGTGAACAGGGCGCCGGACAGCTGGACTCTCCTCTGGTCAGCTTCAGAGGAGACATGAGCCACCGACTGGAGGCAGAGAGCGCGTCCAGCAGAATGAAGACTAGGGTACAGTCTTTTACAGCCTTAAGCTCCTTTCACACTGAGCCCGACATTCTCGTCCGAAATTTTCGCACGTTAAAAAATAAATACGACCTCACATAATATCAATCATGTTTGCACACTCTCTCCGTCATAAAACAAATTCGGATCTGGTTAGATTTTCTGCGTTTTTCGCATCCATAGCAAGCGTTTTGAGAGGTGTTTCGACAATTCAGAGCCACCGAATGACCAATACGAATTCGGACTCAGTGTGCAAAGACTGCATAAGTATGCAAACTCCATTGGGTCTCTTATTTCCTCCTTTACGTGGTGTTTTTTGCCAGATGGACGAGCTCCAGTCTCAGTTCGAGCGCGAGGCATCGCGCTGCTCCCGGCTGGAGGAGGTGAACCGACAGCTGAAGGAGAAGCTGGCGTCTGTGAAGAGCCTGAGCCGAAGCCACGAGCAGACTGAGCGCAGCAAGAGGCAGCTGGAGGACGAGGTGGCCGGTCTGCGCAGGCAGCTGGAGGCCGGTGTGATGGACCAGAGCCAGGCCGAGCAGTACCGCAGGGAGACCGAGGAGAGAGCCCGACACGAGATCCGACACAAGCTAGAGGAGGTCAACCTCTTCCTGCAGGTACACTGAGGAAATCAGAGACTCAGCATACACCATAATGCATTTCATTCAGTTTTTATGCAAGGTCCAAAGTTTAATTTTATTTTACTATTTTATTTTATTTTTTATTGTCTTGAAAATAAAATATTTAAAAATATATATCTTATTATATAAAGTTTTAGGTATTAGACTGTATTTTTCAATCTTCAGACACAAATGAAATTTTATTTAGTTTATTATAATTTGTATTATTATTGTTTCTTATTCTTATTATTTAAATTATTTTATAAAGTTAATTATAATAATTTTGTTTATTATACAGGTCAGATGCAGGCAGAATTTGATTATTTATTATTATTTAATTAGTTTATAATAATGTATATTTCTGGAATATAAAATATTATATGCAGCGCTGGTCAGAATTATTTGCCCCCTTGGTATGATCAAAGATGGCTGTAATAAAATACATCTGCATTGTTAATCCTTTTGATATTTTATTTAAAAAAATGGCAAAAATCAAACCTTTCATTAAAGTAAAAGAATTGAAATACTTTTTGCAACCTCCCTTTTCCAAGATAACAGCTCTGAGTTTTCTGTTATAATGCCTGATAAATTTGGAGAATATATGATAAAAGATTAGAGATCATTTCTTCATAGAGAATCTCTCCAGATCCTGCAGATTCCCAGATCCATGTTGGCTCTTCTCCTCTTCAGTTCAACTTCACACACTCATCTCCTATAGGGTTCAGGTCCAGGACTGGGATGGCCATTGCAGATGCATGGTTTTGTGCTCAGTGACACATTTTTGTTTTCATTTTGATGATCAGTGTCCTGTTGGAAGATCCAAACATGGCCCGTTATAAGATTTCTAGTACAGGCTGTCAGGTTTTGATTTTTTTTTTAAATATATATTTTTAAAAATATTTTTTTATATATATATACCAATGTGGCAAATAATTCTGACCAGCACTGTATATAAGATAATTAGAATAATTTTTATTCTAAAGTTTTACACACTGTTTGTGTGTTTGACTCGTCAGACGCAGGCGGCGTCTCAGGAAGCTCTGGAGCAGATGAAAGCTGTGAACGAGGCCAGTCAGCGCGCTCAGCAGGAGCAGCGCATCAAGGATCTGGAGGGAGAACTCAGTCGCACACGCAGCGTTCAGCAGGACAGTCTGGTTCAGAGAGACTCCAGCCGCACCGAGCTGGAGCGCTACAGACAGCTGTACAGCGAAGAGCTGCGCCTACGCAAGAGTCTGGCCTCCAAACTGGAGAGGTGAGAGGCATGATGGGAGTCTGTCACATCATTTAGAAATCTTTGTCTGAGTTATCATCACAGCTCAATCACATTGTGAGATTCAGCAATTTAATTTAGTTACATTTAACCACACACAAAAAAAGAGTTTAATTGCAATTAATTATTTCAAAGCATATCAAGGGAGGCTCAGAAAATTTTAATTGACCTCATAAAACTAAAAACAATAAAAAAAACAGTAAAATAAAAAGATGGTAAACATATAAACAAACAAATGCATAAATAAATATGAATTATTTCAAAGCATATCAAGGGAGGTGCAGAATATTTTTACCAAGTAAAACTAAAAATACTAAATGCGTGTGTCAAGGAAAGAGGAGGAAACTACTTTTCTTATGTGCCATTAAATGTCTTTTTGTTCTGATCATGAGCAGGTCGAATGAGCGGTTAGCGGAGGCCAACACTAAACTCCTGAGCGAGAGGCAGCGCAGTAAATCTCTGCTCACCAGCAGTTTAGTGAACGGCAGTCTGGGAGGCCCCGCTCTCGATGTGGCGTCTCTGGGCTCTATGGGGGCGTATGGAGCCTCTCTGGGGCCCCTGAACAGGAGTCTGGGCCTGGGGAGTCCTCTGCTGGGTACGGTAGGAGAATCCCAGAGCAACCGCGTCGAGGCCTACCTGGCAAAGGTTAGCGCTCATCAACTCATTTCATTCTCCTTTAAGCCGAGTGCACACTGTGAGATTTATAATAGTCCTTTACGATTGGTTCTTGTCAGACTGTACGAACATGATCCTCGCTGTAAGTCATGTCACACTGTAAGATCTGAGCTGTCATTAATGTCAGATGTACGACTGTCAAGACGTGCTAAAAATGGACGCACGCAAGAAAACTTGTCCGGAGTTTCACATCATTCATCGATGATGTGTTCGTGATGTTGAGCTGCGGTACACGTGGGATTGAAATGGTGGCTACAAAGAAATCTCTAATGTTAATTTTGGTCATGGCTTTTCTTGAAAAACTAAGACAATTTGACGGTTGTCGTCGTAAAAGTCACACTGAAGGACTGGGAGTCAAATCTTCTGACAACGGCAGAAATTTTTCTTTATAGATCACATATAGATATAGATCGCATAGAGATATAGCTATAGATCGCAATGGTCATGAATCGGCTGTCGGTGAACATGTTAAACTAATGATCAAAGACTTCAGATTTTAGCCACGGATCAGAGGAATCTTTTAGGATTTGCAAAATTTGTCTCAGACGGCCAAATCGTGGCCAAAATCGTACAGTGTGCACCCTTACACGTCATTGCTTCAACATTCAACACTAACCATGATCTAATACTCACTGTTAGCTTTAGAAGAGCCACCGTTTCTAAAATCATCAGATGGTGGTGATTCTAAAACTAACGAACAATGATATGTTTTCTCCTTCCACTATCTTTCCCTTCTTAAACGTACCAAATAACCTCCTCGCCTGTTCTTCCTGCTGTCTGGACTCATGGCCTCTTGTGTCTCTGATATCTTCAGCTTCTAGCTCAAAAGTCTGTTTCTCACCTGTCCTCTCTGCAGCCTGATACCTGAGCAGGTGTGTAGCTGTGTGCAGATCTCTGACTATCAGAACACACACACCACACACACACACACACACCTGCTTTAATGTCTGTCTGTGGCTTCACACAGCTGTTTTGGGGAGAAAATAACACTGTTCAGAATGAAATCGAGTGCACTGCTTACTGGATAATATACATTGTACTATTATTTCGCAGTGTGCAACATTAAAAATATTGTTGTCTGCTACATTGTTTTCAAATGATCTCATTATAGATATAAAGAGGACTTATTTTGTGTAAAAATATTGCAAATTTTGACGGTTGGATCGGATGATATTAGTTTCAGTTCTTTTACCGCACTGGAAATACAGTATTCTGAGTTTGCTATGTTGTTTACTGCACGATTTGATAAATGTAGGTCATCCTGGAACTTAATGGGTACATAAAATTGACATACTGTGCATACAATATTCATATTAATGAAGTATCCAATATGTCTGTATTTAATGAATATTTAAATCAGATCTAATGTTTATGATGTGTAACATGTTCTGCTATTCTCAGGTCTGTATTAGTTGAACCCCTTTATTTGATGCTCAATTCTTTTACTAATATCCATGTGAATGATTCAGTTATTTAATATTATACTAATCAAATTGATAATAATTATATCTCTAGCTATGGCCTTGTTTGCTGAAAATTCTAAGCTTCTTAGATCACAGGAATAAATATACATTTGAACATATATTCACATAGAAATATTATTACAATTTAAAATAAGTGTTTTCTGTTTTTATTGTATTTTTCATCAAATAAATGCAGGCTTAAAACCCCAAACTTTTGAATGGCTTATACTAGCATTTGGATTTGACTAATTCGACTATTCCGATTACTGACTCTGTGTTTTATTGTGAACGCTGTGACGTGGCTGAGTGCTGGTTTCGGATGAGATGAAGTTAGAAGTGTAATCAGGTTTGTCTGTTCCTGTTACAGATGCAGACGGAGCTGGAGAAGAATATATCGAAAGAGCTGGACTACGGTGAGTCATTATTACAACAAAACATCCTTAATATCATGAAGTTTCGATAGCCTTTTCTTCCCTATTGTGACGTATATCCGAGTGAAACGCCTTTGTAATAACAACAAATGTGATTATATATGTAAAGAATTGATTGGATGGTTGTGGTTTGCTATTGGTGGATCTCATGTGAGTGACAGGTCTCTCGTCATCAGTGCACATTTATTCTGTATTAATTTGATGTGGACTCAAAAGTGACTCAACTGTCCTTTTTTTTTTCCCTCTCTCAGCGACAGGAGAGGTCGAAGGAGGTTCTGCCCGTTTGTCTCCCGTAGGTTCGGCCTCGGGCTCTCAAAACCTGAACCTGAACGTGACCCAGGAGCAGACGGACCCCGTGAGCAGAGCCACTCAACAATATCTGGAGGTGCTCAAGAAGAACTACATGATCTGACACACTGTGAACACAATCAACCCTCACACTCACAAACCCACTCTAGACACAAACTAATGAGGGTGGGCGGCCACATGCCTCCCTAAAAGGCCTATCGATTAACAAAACAGTAGTTTGTTTACTAAAGCTGGTGTTTTGACAGCGGTTATGGTGCCTCCATACGGCCATTAATGCTCGAGTCTATTTAAAATTCATCAAAGTAGAATATGTTTATACTGTAAAATCCCAGTCATCAGGCTTATTCCTGCTGGTTGGGAATAATACAGCCTTAAGATACGTAACTATTTTTAAAGCAAAAATGAAGCTGACACCATCCTTTTTCAGACTTGTGCAGTAGTGATGCAAAAACAATACAACAACTGAAAGGGCCAACGTTTCAACACTACAATGTGATCTTTAATCGAGTGTGACGTGACAACGCACTTTTGTGCCTCAGGGGCAAATGAACTGTTTAAGTCATTCTGTCATTGTTGAAGCCATATGGGCGTCACTGAGGTCTTGAGGTACGTGTGAAGTGCAGCTTTTAGTGTTGCGTCCCCCTTACGAAGACCTTTGTTGCTTTCATGTTTTTCATATGTGGGTTTTAGTGTATATACTTGGGCTGCAAGTCAATGCATATAATTATAAAAAAAGTATTTGTACCGTTAATATTATTGCCAAGTGATGATAATGGTACGTTCTACACTATCGTGCAATATACTCGTTTTAATATCAAATGACGAAACTCTCAGTTGGAGATGTTTTTTTTGGGGAAATGAATGCTATACTTGAATGAGATGCAACTAGAAAATGATCTGGAGTGTGACGGTGTCACCGCTTCTCTGTGCTCAGGGTGGATCGTTTCAATTTATGAACGAATCTCACAAATTAATGTACGGAGTCATATTTCAGATGTTGCATGTTAATAAAATATGCATAGTTTTTTTGCATTGTGATATTTTCTTGAGAATTAAGCATATTTTACCCCTAAACTTCTATTTATTTTATTTTCTCATTTAAAATTCTCATTGCTGTTATATATATTTTCATTTATTTTTTACACACACATACATTTATAAAATGGGTAAATGTACCGGTATATAAACACATATTTTTTTTGTAAAATGTGACCCTGAACCACAAAACCAGTCATATGGGTACATTTTTTGAAATCGAGATTTCTACATCATATGAAAGCTGAATACCGGTAAATAAGCTTTCCACTGATTAATGTTTGTTAGGCTAGGACAATATTTGGTCGAGATACAACTATTTGAAAATATGGAATCTGAATCACCTTTAACCACTTCAGCCCTGCAGAACTCTGCACCACCCCCAGACCCACCCGTGGGTCCAATAATGCATAATCATAATCATTTTAAAAAATCTCTAAGTTTTACAGCACAAAACTAGACATATATAGTATTGTTTGAAAGCTTAGAACCTCAGCTTTCATGACAATCCCATCACTTTTGTATTTATGTTACATAGAAAAAAATAATATGGTCTAAATTCGACCCCCCCGCAATGACCCCCCCTTGAGAAAATCATATTTATAATATTAAATTTCATATTTATATCACACAAACTCACCAAAAATAGACAAATCATACATCAAATGAAAGCTCTCACTCCCAGAATATCACTGTGCAGTTTATTTTACCGATCCAACACTTTAAAGTAACATTATTATCCAAAGAATCACGAAAAAAGAATCGAGTTTTTTGAACAAGCAAACACATGAGTCATATTCCTGTTCGGATCACTTCCTCCGTGTGGAGCTACTAGCCTCAAATGCTATATCAGCTCGTTCCTTAGGTTGTTTTCTTCAAAATGAGACCATTTTCACATGTCTTCGAGCATGCATGACCAAATGACACTGTAATATGTCACCGATGTCCAGATCAAAACGTGCGATGCAGGATAAGAGCAAATACTCTTATTAATCTAAGGTTTGATTGTCTTCGTTAGCCGCGATTTTTGATGACGTCATCAAATATTGCGTCATGCGTCAAGAAAGCTGAGACTCTCAGCGACCCATAGACACGTCGATCACTCCTCTAGCCCAATCAGAGACCGAGATAATCTATGACAAAGTTGAGAAGGCGGGGCTTCATCCTGACATTCCAGCGGCTGCGCGCGCCCTCGCAGAAGAGAGGAGTCTAGTTTGAGATCGATTGATAGTTTGGAAAGTGTTTTTTTTAGTTATTGCGTGCTTTTTGCAACTGGCTGGAGTGTTTTGTCTTTGGACATTGGCTTCAAGAAAGATTTTTGTCGGCGTAGAGGCTGTTTTGGGCGAGCTTGATCGAGACAGTGACACTGAAACTTGCAGCAAAGTTTTGACTCTCATCACAAGCTGCGTCATGGATCCTGAATTTGAGTAAGTACACATTTTGAACCTATAAACGTTGTATTTGTGTATTTCATGAACTAATGCATGCAACAATTGTACACAATATCCATGCAAAAGACATCGAGAAATATCACAATCCATGCACGCTCTAATTCAAATTAGCTTGGGGGTTTTGCTAACGCACGCGGTTTTTTTTTTTTTTTGTCGCGTACATGTTTGTGCATGTATATTTGAGATTTATTTTACACCCAAAGATATATGCATGTAATAATAAACGAGCACAACCCATGCATATATTCATGCCATAGTTCAAATATGCGTGGGAGCTTTTGCTAAGCTTTTTGTGCATGTGTCAAAAAGCAAATGCTCCCAAGCTTATTTGAACTATGGCATGATGCATATATATATATATATATATATATATATATATATATATATATATATTACGTGTGAAATGCATTCTACATGTTTTGTTACATTCATATTTGAATCAGTGGATGCATGAGTTGTGCTCCTTTATTTTTGCACACATGTATTGGTGTGTCTTATGTGGATATGCAAATTATAATCTTGTATCTTTTATGTGCATACGTTAATTATTTTGTGTGTTTGTGTGTAATATTAGCATGCATTTCTGAATCACAATGTGGAAATTTGTTTTGTTTTGCAGTCTGGACAGTGGTGATGAGTGGCAGCCAGAAATGAAGACACCAGTGACTCCTTTCAGATAAATCTCAATAAGTTTTTTTGCGTAGGAGTTATCAAGAAAATTATTTTTTCCCTTGTTTACAGACACCTCGTGGAATCAATAGAAACTTTCTGAAGGGAAATACACCAAACAGATCCTAAGTTACAGACTCTCAACTAAAAACCAAAATCAAAATCTGTCTTTTTATCCTTATTTATCATAAACTTGTGACTAAATACAATAAAATATATGCAATATTCCACCACTGTGTTAAACTTTAGAGTGTTTTTTGTAAAATGAGACCATTTTCATCCATTTACTCCAATGTATGTGCGTAGGACGCTCTTTTAAATCCAGGTATGCCCAATACTTTTAGCAATCAAAAATGGAGACTTCAAAAGTACACTTGGAGACACCAGTGACTCCTTTCAGATAAATCTCAATAACTTACTTTCAGAATAAGTTATCAAAAAAATTATTTTTGCCCCTGTTTACAGACACCTAGTGGAATCAAAAGAAACTTTCTGTAGGGAAATACACCAAAACGATCATAAGTTACAGACTCTCAACTAAAAACTTAATTTAAAAATCTATCAAAATCTGACTTTTTATCCTTGTTTATCATAAAATTGTGAATGCATACAATACAATATATGCAATATTCCACCACTGTGTTAAACTGTAGAGTGTTTTTTGTAAAATGAGACCATTTTCATCCATTTACTCCAATGTATGTGGGTAGGACACCATTATAAATTCAGGTATGCCCAATTCTTTTAACAATCAAAAATGGAGTCTTTAAATGTATATTTGTCACTCCTTTCAGATAAATCTCAATAACTTTTTTTGAGGATGAGTTATCAAGAAAATTCTTTTTGCCCCTGTTTACAGACACCTCGTGGAATCAAAAGAACCTTTCTGAAGGGAAATACACCAAACAGATCCTAAGTTACAGACTCTTCATTTAATTAAAAATAAAGCTTGATTTAAAAATCAATCGAAATCTTATTTTATTATCCTCATTTATCATAAAATTGTGAATAAATACAATAACATATATGCAATATTCCACCACTGTGTCAAAATGTAGAGTGTTTTCTGTAAAATGAGACCATTTTCATCCATTTTCTCCAATGTATGTGGGTAGGACACGATTTTAAATTCAGGTATGCCCAATTCTTTTAGTAATCAAAAATGGAGACTGTAAAAGTACACTTGTGACTCCTTTCAGATAAATATCAATAACTTTTTTTGAGGAGGAGTTATCAAGAAAATTCTTTTCCCCCCTGTTTACTGGCACCTAGTGGAATCAAAAGAAACCTTCCGAAGAGACATAGACAAAACAGGTCCAAAATGACAGATTTTCAAAAAAAATAATAATTAAAAAATATATAAAAATATGAGATTTTATATGCGTTTATCAAAACATTGTGAATAAATACAATCAAATATTTGCAATATTCCACCACTGTGTTAAAATTTAGAGTGTTTTCTGTAAAATGAGACCATTTTTATCCATTTACTCCAATGTATGTGGGCAGGACGCTCTTTTAAATTCAGATATGCCTAATTCTCTAAAAAATTCAAAATATGCTGCAGAGTTGAAGTGGTTAAAGTTCTCCATTTATGTCTGTGATTTGCTGCTTTCACTTACAAAAATAAATGTTGTATATATTTACGGTTGGAAATTTACAAAATAACTTCATGGAACATGATCTTTACTTAATATCCTAATGATTTTTGGCATAAAAGATCAAATCAATAATTTTGACCCAGACAATGTATTGTTGGCTATTGCCACAAATATACCCGTGCAACTTGTGACTGGTTTTGTTGTCCATGGTCACAAATATGACTCTTTTTATTATTAGTTTTCATCAGATTCATCTGTATGTTTTAGGTTTTTGTCTACTGAAATATGTAGTCTCTTTCAAGCATTTCAGTGTTGTTTTTGTCTTAAGAAATATGTTGAAAAGCTATAAAATGAACATGGGCCTTGTGTTGTACAGTACGTCATTGTCTCAGACCAGTCAAACATAGTGATCATCATCATATTGAATACAAAAATCAACCTTTATTTATCTAACATAGAAAATGCAACAGCACAAATAAACACATGTCCGACTTTTCTTCTGAATCATTCATCCAGTCTTAAGTCTCAGGAGTTCCTCATACTCCAAATCATTGGTAAAAACAGTGTGAACAACATAATGCGAGACCAACAATATGATCCAGAGCGGAAAGATTTCATACTTCCATATGCAAATGCCTATATCAATCCACATGACAAGTCTTCAGCAGAATCTCAGATCGTTCTCCAGTCTGTAGATTTTGGCCTTCAGGTTCTTGAGCTCGTCCTGGACCTTCACCGTGCGGCTGTTGGTCTGACGCACTTCGTGGAGAATCGCCAGGTCTTGATTAGGGCCCACGTTGACCGTCAACTAGTGGAAGAGACAATCATCAAAATCTGCATCGTTTTAAATAGATTAGCACTGTTAATGATCATGTGAATGACCAACAAATGGTTATCCGTCGGCCAATTTCATATGTAATGATATCAGACAATTTCGTTGTTTGAAAATAAGTCAACGTGCCACATTTAGCACAAGTGGCGTATAAACAGTATAGAAGAGATAAATGAGAGCGATGACTGACTTTAAAGAGATG